>KI422591.1:27112-54957 GCA_000473375.1 Anopheles culicifacies | reverse complement strand
CGATGCAAACGGATCTGAACGGATCTCTGCGCAACAATGTAATAATTTTCTGAAGTCTCTGCTACTCGGGAGGGCCCTTATCTGTTCGGCACCTTTGAGCAATTTGGCCGCGCTAGGGATGGAGCTTTTTTTTTTCTCCACCCAGACAGAAGTGTCTGAAATTAAATTACCACACATCGTGCTTTACTCGTTATCTAGCTGCCGCCTCCACGCCTGGAAACGTGTACGGTATTAATTACGTTTCTTAATTTTTTATTCCGCATTGAAAGATTTAGGTGTACACACACACCGTGTCGTTTCGATTGTCAACTGATCATCGACCGGTTAATTCACGGTCACGTTTCACTACAATGTGACTTTTATTTATCCAACCGGTGTACACACTCCCTCCCACACGACATGATGCGGCATCTAATTACAATCAAATGTATGGATTACGGATTTTTTTATAGGATTGTTTCTCTTTCTTTCCTTTCTTTCCCTGGGTGTGCTCTTTCTTCCACTACCAGAAACGTCCCGAACCGGTGGCGGATTCACTGAAGCAGCTGCTGAAGGTGATGTGTGATCCACAAAGGACGATCGTTCTCCTTTTGCGTGTTTAGCTTTTCTTTATGCAAAGATAATCTGCTATTTGTTTGTCGCTAATGTAGCTTTTAGTTGAACAAAAAGTATACGGTCTCGATGGCGCGTTCTTCTAATGGCTGTTAGCCAAATGCACAAAGCGCACTGCCTTTGCTTTCAAATTTCATCGCACAAAAATCCCCATCTTTTGTGATGGTGCATTAATATGCATTCATCACCGCCACTAGCAGCTAGGTTCCTGTTTTTCGTTCACCTTTACATTCATCACCCAAGATTGTAGTTATTTTCAATGTTTGCATGTATTAAACGTAGTTGTAGAAAAATCCCCCCAAACGGTGGATGTATTGTGTAGATGGCATTTTGTTTTGATGAAAATATTCCACGCATACAAAAGCCCTCATGTATAATTTTACTTTTATTTTGAAATTGTCGCTTTAAAGCATTTGGCACATCCCTCTACAGAAAAAAAACTCCTACAAACTTGATGCCATCACTTGCCAATTGGCATATGACGGTCAATGACGGTTGGATCAATAATGGACAAAAGAATGCAACCATTGCACTGGTGGAGGTGCATTACACCAAGGAAACCGACTGTTTGCGATCCGGCAGCTGAAGGTTACCTTTATCCTATCGCCGCCGTTCGAATGCATGTACCTTCAATGTATCGTTGCATGTTGATGTAGATGTACACACATCGAAACAGACCGGTGGTGGCGCTACCGTTCCACGTGTAGTACGTGTAGTCAGCAATCACATAACGATAATGGCACATAATTTTAGCTTCCACAGCGAACAAAAAAAGGAGAATACCCTACACCGCCATGTATTGGTTGGGGACCTAATTTGCTTCCAACACGAACCTCTTTTCCTACGTACGAGCAGTGGGACAGATGCATGCTAAAGATACTGTAGCATTACAGCGGCCGAGTCCGTTGGGCAAAGGTGGAAGATAAAATGATGTCATAGCTTGAATATGAATTTGTGAAATTGGACAATTGGAACATAATTTTTATTCCTACTAGTAAGAAATCCTAGTTGGAGTAACATTCCCTTAGCAAAGGGACCAACAAATGTCTTGGAACAAAGACCCAAATGTCAGGAATGTACTAATTAGAGTAGGTTTAGTGTCAATTAGTGAAATTCGGCATTTAAATTGAAATCTATAGAGTCCAAATACGAATTCTTGAATTGTTTGTAATTTAATTCTAGCAACTAATGATTGATTTAAAGTCCTTTTGGCGGACCAGCAAAATGGTATCATAATGCTTGGAGCATCTCAGTACCCCGTAGACGGATTAGCTTCTAGTAATGGAAACCAAAAATGGAAGGGCCACAAGATCATCTCCAAGATGTAGTGCCATGGAAAAGGAAGAAGGTATAGCAAAAGATCAATTTTTTGAGGCAAGGCTTCAGTTATTTATGTTGAGTTATTCAGATTTATTCTACGTTTTGGAAAAATAAGATATTGTTCTGATGCTTCTATGAAAAAAAATAGAAACTCACAATGTAAAAGCGCCGCAGCGGCAGTCAGTCAACGGCAGACATCTATTTGCAAGAGTAGTTGTATAACAAATGTACCATTACGAAAGGCTACATAATATGCATATGATGAATTCTTGCTCTTCGAACGTATTTTCGTTTTAACTCAATTACATTGTATGGTAATGGATTGAGTAATACATTTTGCCCAAACAAATATCTGTGTTCTTCTGACGCGCATTACCGCAGTACGATTGGCAAGCTCGCTATTGATCCGAATTTCGCTTCCACGTGTTTTTGTTTACTTCCCTCGCTTGGTCGGCCACCTGTCGGGAATGCGGCATGCGTCGCCGTTTAACCTGGCACGTCGACATGTATTACACTATCGCTACGTATCCTTCCCGATTGCTGTGTGGGTGTGTTGGTGTCTCGCAGGATCGCAACCCACCGACGGCGGGATGGAATTTGTTTCGATTTAACTCCGTCAGACAGACAGCTGTTGTTTACAGCCCCCTTTTAGAACGCACGATGAAACAACCCAAGAATGTCACACGGACGTAGCGTAACGTTTTTGCAATGGTGTTCGGTAGTTTTGGCAGCGAACAACGGAAAACCCCGAGCAAAATACCCGACGTACTTCGGTCGATCCGAACCCTTGTCAATGGAGGGCGCACGCATGCGTCCGTTGTTTTCTTCGGGCTCGTATGGCAAGTGTTTGTAGATGTAATGCAACCTATCCACCCCGGAGGCCGCAATGCCATCCAATAAATGACGCTCGACAGGTTTTACAAAGCAGTCAATAATGACAAAAACAGATAGAAAAATTGTTTAAAATCAAAGCATAATTTTATGTATATTTTTTCCATGTTTATACATTAACTAACAGTTAGTTATCTACAATATTATGCAAATCGTTTGGCGCAACAACACACAATACTTTTCATGCAGTGCGTCTGTGCTACGTAGGTAACTGTATTGATTTTTGCCAAATATTCAACATTTCGCTGTGTGAGCCCTACGGTCGGCAGTATTTTATATACCATCGGATTGAAAGGATCAATCGTATCGCTTCTGTTTTGCTGTAACAATTGTGAAAGAAAGCTTAATCCAAACATCCATAGTATCTACTAACAGAGAAAGGATTCAAAAGAACCATTGTGATAAATAGTTATCATTCTCGACAACATTCGAAGCGCATGCAATTTGTGTCAGCACCACGTAGCAACAGCAACGCAACTTTTTCCATCGCTACTTGTCGATAGGGTGTGACTTCTTGACATCAAAGCACACTGATTCTTTCGCGAAACCTTCAGCTTGGCATCCTTTTGAGTTGTCTTACTTATAGTGCGGCTGCGGTAGGTGCACAGTAGAACCCAGCAAACAACTCCTCCATTTTCGCTTCCTTCACCCGAAACCCATCTCGAACGTTCCACGCTAATGTTTACTTCCAATCTGCTCCGCCGACAGGCCAACTCACCGACGGAGATGCGGGACATTGCGGCACGGATCTGTCGGGACTATCTGACCGGTGCGTGGAAAACGATATCCGCCGATGAGCTGCAGCTGAAGCGAATTAGCGGTGGGCTCTCCAACTTCCTGTACTACGTCAGCCTGCCGGAACATTACTATTACAACAGCAATAACAATGGTGGTACCAAATCGAATCCCGGCTCGCGTAGAGGTTCCTTCGCTACGGAGCGTACCGTTACAAAGCCATCGAACAAGGCACGGAATGGTAGCAAGCGAGCCCGTAAGGATAGCTGCGCCGGTATGCTAGAACCAAAGGAGGTAAGTGGCGGGTTTTAAAGCCCTCGTAGCAGGGGCACACTGTTCTGGAACTACCCCGTCCCGTCACGTGTTTTACAATGTTGGGGAGCGTTACGTGGTAATTATTATCATAACCACTGTCGCGCCACTGTGTGACAGAGGGCAGCCGATCATTATCGATGATTCAATTATAAAAGATGCCTGCAGGCTGGCCAGCCAAGTCCGCCCGGACTTGCTTGAGAGGTTATCATGTCCAGGCCTTTGCTTGCCATTGTACTGCCAATGTCTTCGCAACAGTGTGGCGTTCGTTACGAAGCAATTCATGGTCGGGGTTATTAATGCCAATTTACAGCAGATTACCTGTGACAGATAAGATATAGCCAATATCTGTGGCGCTTCGTGCACTGTGAAAGTATGAGCGATGGGTAGCAAAAAATAAAAAGATGATTTGAAAAGGAATTTTTATTCGTAAAATATTGACGAACTTCTCGTGTATTTTCAGGTGCTGTTAAGAATATACGGCCAAACCCATGGTGAACATGCGCTGGAAACGATGCTCACTGAGTCGGTAGTATTCACGCTACTGAGTGAACGCAAACTCGGCCCCAAACTGCACGGTATCTTCCCTGGCGGACGCATCGAGCAGTACATTCCGGCACGGGCACTTCTAACGGCCGAACTGAGCGACACAAAAATATCGCTCAAGGTCGCTGAAAAGATGGCCGCCATCCACAGTATGGACATACCGGTTTCCAAAGAACCGGACTGGATCTGGAACACGATGAACCGCTGGCTGAAGGGTGTGTTCGGAACACTCCAAACGCTGGAACGTGACCGTGCAAATGGCAACGTGAAGGGCGGCAATGGGGATCAATCGGCCCGGTCCGAGGAAGACGAAACCATCCTCACCGAGATGGATCTAGCGGGTGAGGTCGAGTGGTTACGATCGGTGGTGGAGAGCGAAGATTTCCCGGTCGTGTTCTGTCACAACGATTTGCAGGAAGGCAACATACTGCTGCGACAAGATTATCCAACAATGCACGACAATACCTATCGCGAATGGTAAGTTTTGTGGTTGTTTTGCACATTCCAGGTTGAAAGGAAGTATGCTTCATTGTTGCTTTTCTTTTCTATTGTCCTTATAGCTCAACTTTAGAAAACTTTGACGAATCAGCGCAGCTGGATTCGCATTTCAGTAGCATCCTTATATCGAATGGAGTGGTAACGAACAACGAATCAATTAATCCTTCTTCGGACGGCAGCGGCAACATCAATCTAAACCGAATTTCAAGGTACGAATGAATGGCTTCACCCTCAACAAGGAACTCATTGAACGCACCTCATTTTTTGCAGAAAACGCTCATTGGATCATGATTCGATGGAGAACGATCTGGACAATACGCGCGATTCCGTGCTGAGCGGCAATTCGCAGGCGCTCTCGGATGCGAACTCGGCAGCGGACGGTGAACCGGAACTGATGATCATTGACTTCGAGTACTGTGCCTACAATTACCGTGGTTTCGATCTGGCCAACCACTTCCTCGAGTATACGTTCGACTACACCAATGCGCAGGCACCGTACTTCTACCACAAGCTGGACCAGTACCCTTCCGTCGAACAGCAGGTAAGCTAAACGGAGCGCTCCATCAGCACCGTAATATGCCGCGCACAAGGCTGCAAAAATGTGCCCGCCCGACCGGAGATGCTCGTGGAGCGCACCACCCGAGTAGTCGCCGCCGTGTGCTTTTGCTCTCTTTTTTGCGTTCTCTATTGTTTTCTCTCTTCAGTTCGTCGGCCACTGGTGGTCCTGTGGCGGGTAATGTGTGTGTGTGTGCGGGAGGCCCCGGCCGTGAGCTTTCCCATAGCTATTATCAACACTTCCTCCCAGCCCAAAAAAAAAGCGCTAATGTTCATACAAACACACTCACACGCACCACAATGCTAGGAGCGCGTGCTCCTCTACGTGCCGCGGACAAGTCTAGCCAAAAGAAAGAAAGCAAACCAAACAAACCAAACGAAAAGGATAAAGTATTTCACTCTGCAATGTGACCGCGCGTGCAGTGCGTGGGCATGCAACAGAGCATCAGTAATGGTTTCTCTCGTTCTAGAAGGGCCCGGGAAATCGAAGGGCATTTCTGGCGTTTTCTGAGTGTTTAGTGTGTGTGTATGCGTGTGAACACACACACGTCGCGACCAGCACCGATCGTCCGCCCTGATTGTACTAGCGAATCTACCAAAAGTAGAGTTTGATTGCCATTCATTTATCATTTCGTTCGTTTCTTTCATTCATCCGCACCTTGTTTGTTGTGTTTGTTGCTGCGCTCTCTGGCGCGTTAAACGTTGTGCCACTTTAATTTTGTTTTTCTCAAGCATTTTCCCGGAATATGTTCCGTAATATTGTTGATCGTGTGTCGTTTCGAATTACAATACAAACAAAAAGCAAACGCATCACAAATTTGTCCCATCATCTCACTGTCACGTTTCGCTACAAACTCACATCCGTATCTATTGTTTCTTTCACAAAACAAAACAACACAATGAACAGTCGAATGAATGAAAATCGTATGCAATATTTATATCTGTAGCGCTCAACTCAACTCACTTTGAGCTTGTGCCACTGTCGTGTGCCTGTACGGTGTCGCTGTTTCGAACAATCATTAACGTACTTCTTGCAATCTGTGTGTATGTGTGTAGGAAAAGTTCATCGTGCAGTACCTGAGCCACCTGGCGCCACCGATGGATAATGGTCTGGAGATTGGTGATCGAGATGATGCTGCCGAAGAGGAGGAACGCTCCAAACTGGGTTCGATGGGAGGCAGTGAAATAGACGAGATTGAGCAGGTGCGACGGGAGGTGCAGTGTTTCACCATGGCATCCCATCTCTTCTGGAGCCTTTGGGCTATCGTAAACGTGTACCAGGAGATAGAGTTTGGCTATATGGTAAGATTGAGCTCTTTACCTCTTTATTCTGACGTTATCTAACGATTTACTATTCTTTCTACTCTCTTTCTTGCTCTCTCTGTGTGTTGCAGGAGTATGCTATCTGTCGACTGAAGCAGTATCAGCTAGCGAAACAGAGCTACATTGAATCGCAGCATATCGGCAGTCCCGGAGAGCAAACACCACCGGTTGATCCAGAAAAATGAGCTCGACGTAGCGTAGTAGTCAAACATAACAAGACCCTGAAGAGATGGTGTGCCGCGGGAGAAAGGCTCATGTGAAATGCAAGATTTTACATCGAGACACATTTTGAATCTCGTACAGGTTACATTCGCATACCGTTCGTACTCTAATCATTCATCTGACCCATCGTCCATCCTTTCCCACGCCTGTCAGAGAGAGGCTGTGCTTGTGTCGGAATTAATTGGCTGTAAGATTCTTGATGAGTAAACTACAAACAAAAGAAAACGAAAGCCGAAAGTGATTATTAGTGCAATCGTTTACGGCTTGTTTCGCGCATTTTCTTGCGCAGAAGCTCATATACATTTTTGCACGCACACGCTCACTTACGGTAAATAGAGGACATAAACGAAAGGAGTTAGATAGTTTAGTGCTTGATGAGGAATGAGGCCCCCTCCCCGTCCCACGAACGCCATACTAAACTCGTGATCCCCCAGTTGTTATTAAACGCAGTAAGCAATGTTGCCAATATTTTGGAATGGGTTGTGGTGTGGTGGTATATGGAGAATAGTGTTTAGGAAATGTCCAAAGCGTCGTCATTATTGTGAAACAGTATTAGTTGCTAAATAACGAGATGCTAATATCTGTGGTATTTCTAGATGTACGTCCATGCGTCAGATCGGGTTTTTGGTTTCGCTCAACTACTACTACTACTACTATTGCTTGTCCGTGGTGACTATTTATTTACCTTTTTGCTGTACATACATATACTTTAAGCGCAGAATTTCCTGGTCGTACTCCAGAACCGCTCGCGCTCCCATCTTTGGGATTTTTCTGTCACGCGTCGCGAAACCAATTCACGCTGGCGTGTTGTGCGCCCTTGGTGTCTGGCAAAGATATTTTCCATGTTTTATCCACTACTCCTCTAATACAAATAACCACAAATCCCATGCGGAGTGAAACAAAAAAAGGTCTAGAAGAAAAGCAGGGTGATATGACGAATTTATACCGATTTGACATTTGTCTATATCTTTAGTTTTAAATTACGTTCTTAAGCGAAGGGAAGATTGTTGTATTTTTGCAATAAATGTGTAACATTTTGATTTTGACTTTACTTTTACCATTATAGCTTATGTCGATTTTAGCGCCTAGATGTGTGTGTGTGTCCCAAGTGTAAAACGAGGAGTTGGAGTTGTGTGATGTTAAACCACAGGAAAAGGTACTTATGACTGATGTTTAGCAGATGAAACTAAGCCAAACTCTCTATCTCTAATCTGGTAGTAGAGTTTGAAGGATGATACAAATGAATAAAGGTTTTCAAAGAAATTCCACTTTAACAAAAAGCGCCTAAAACTGCATGCTGCAAAGTTGTGGTAGTGTAGTAGCCCCCAAAACATATCGAACCATACCATGCGAGCTATACTTACCTACTAGTACGGTTTAGGATAGATGAAAGACATGAAACACCGATGAAATAAAACATTACCTACTATCATATTGCACTTTCTTTTCCGATATCAGGTCTATACGTACTTACATGCAAGTAAAAGTCTCTTATAACCGCAATACGACCAATCCAATTAATCTTTAAAAACATTAAATGTTCGCAATGTGTTTAGGAATATGCGTATAAAACACAAACCACACATGGGCCTATGAAAGAGAGTAGATTTCAGCAACGAACAAACGAGATCATATGTTATTTAGCTAGCGCTAGGTAACAGGGAGCACGTATAAAATGAACCACCACCATCAGCATCGGTATAGCGTTTAGTACTGTACAACTAGTAAAACTTTCACACTCCTTTATGCTTAATATACAATAAAGAACTTTTCAGTACACATTTAAGCTGGCAGTGTTGTACGTTTCTCGCAAGGAAAGAACTAATCAAATCAAATATGTTGTAGCTCTAGTCAATTTGCTGAAGTTGTTGAAAATCATTGTTATCACAACAATTATCAGATATTCTGGTTTCCCAGGGAAAACTGTACAACATAGAAATCCAGCGTCTCTGTTCTAGTCAAGTCTCAGATCAAGCCAGTCGGAGGCATCCGGAGGGCTCCAACACCACGTCGAATCCGGACGAGAGCAGGTGAAAGTGGGGACGTGTGTATGGTCTTAGGACCTCAAATCAAGTCCATTTTAAACCAAGGATTGGTCTGTTTCGATAGAGGATCTCTAACATAATGATCAAGTGTGTTCGATGTAATAGCAGTAGCAGATCAAGCTTTATGGAAGCCCCTGGCGGAACGGCAGTTGAGGCCCCGACATTATGACTCCTTGGTGGGAGTTTTCCGCTAAACGACGAGACCCCTGGCGGCCGCCAGCTCCGCCATTAGGTTAATCCGCCACTGTATAGTAGATCAGTCTAATGATCGCGATTAATTGATTAAATCAAAATCCTCCATAAACGACCCGTTTTCCAACTCCTGTGACAGATACATAAATGAGACATGCTCTATTTTGAAACAAAAAAATCAACTTACAACGTGAACGTTTCCAATTCTGAAGAGTGATCCTCAGGAAGACAGACATTTGATTAACTCTAGGGCTCAAGTAAGCTCTTAGTACCCCACCAAATACATTAGTCGATGTATGTATCGTGCTTTGAACCGGTCACAAATGTTCGTAAAGCCTTTATCGCTGTATAGTCACCAGACGACACACGGAATCACCGGTGAATCTTTGACCCGTCATGCGGTGGGGTATAAGCATTAATTAAAAGCTCTATCACACTCAGTGTACGTTCGGAAGTCGCGGTTGCAGTACGTGTTGAACACTTGGGAGGTTGCGAACACTTCCGATAACAGCAAAATAAAACCCAAAAACCATTTCAAGTAAGCAGCAAGTATTAGCCGGATAAGATTAAGTGCAATTAAAGCATGTATGGATAAGAAAGTTTGACAGAGTTTGGGAATTAGGTCCTTTTTAGGAACTTTTCTAAACTACCTGTACTCACATCGTTGTAAACAGTACTTTCCCAAAGGTGTGCTCAAGTTGTGAAATTGAACAATTAATGAGAAATAACTACCAACGATCACGTTCAGAGTTCGAAGTGCACTCCGACTTACGCACCAGCATTATGCTTCCGGCGCACTAACGCACACTAACACCACCTAGCCCAAGTGCTGGTAGTAGTGCGATGTAAAGTTGCGTACATTTTTACATCTCACTCGCCCTCGATCCACTTTGCTTTCATTCATTGCGTAGTGGGTCGTTGAGGAGGTAATCGCAGTGTTGTGCTCGCTCGCGGCCTTTTAACCGAGGTATCTTGTAATCTAGCAAGACCCCACGGCGTAGTGTGCGCGTGTGTGTGTCTCGTGTACCGATGATTTGCAAAAGATTAGCACCGATAAGCACAAGATATCGGTCTGTTTTTTTGGGTGGTGGAACTGATAAGAAGCTACAACGAATCGTCAACAACAAAGCACCGTCAAAGGGGACGCAATATTGTGTTGATTTCCTTCGCCGTGAATTATGCCATTCTTCTGTGTTTATTCCATCAGCTGTCGAAGTTGAACCACGGCGAAACTACTCGCAACAGTTGCAGAACAATAATAGCACCACACAAGCAATGGGTGAATTCAATACAATTGCACGGTAAGTATTCTTGTTTACATGTTTTTTTTTTTTGTGTGTGTGAATCAAATGCATTCCAAAAAAAACTCCCCCTCGATACCAGCTGTCAGCGAAAACATCGCGTAAACAACAAATGGCGATGTTTTTTTTAAAGGGAGCCTTCTATCGTGCTATGAAAAGAATTTCAAAAGCACGTTTTGCATCAACAATTATGACCGTTAAATTGCTTTCTCTTGCAGCCCTTCTGCTCATGGAAATCTGTTGGAAAACAAGACCCTCTTTCCCGATCCACCTGCCCGCGGACCGTTAGCACCGTACCGCAAGCAGGCGAACATCGATTGGCGTAAATTGAAGCTTTCCTTTCACGATGAAACGTCGGTCAAACTGCAGCACCGGGTGTGGGAATTCGCAAGCAAACATCCACTGTTTGCGCACCCGAATCAAATGCTTTCCATGGACGAGGAACGCCATCTAGCCACCAAGCGCATGTACGTGGTTCAGAATGAGAAAATGTTCACGATAAGCGACTATCTGGAGCGGCCCGATCTTGCCGCCGTCTACCATCAGGCGTGGATCGCTTTCGAACCGAGCATGGCCGTGAAGTACTCGCTCGGGTTCGGTATGTTCCCGTCCGTCATACGTACCCTGGACGTTGGTCGCCTCGAGGAGATTGTGGAGCGTAACGGGACGGGCGAGTATTTGGGTGCGTTCGGGTTGACCGAAATTGCGCACGGTACGAATGCGAAGGGTATGCGAACGACGGCAACGTACGATCCTGCGGCTGGCGAGTATGTTCTGAACACGCCGGATTTTGAGGCGGCCAAATGTTGGATTGGAAATTTGGGCAAAACATGCACCCATGTCATTGTGTATGCACAACTCTATACGGCTGATGGTAAACACCATGGGTTGAACGCGTTCGTGGTGCCAGTGCGTGATCCAGCAACGCTAAAGGCCTACCCGGGAGTTACGGTGGGTGATCTTGGTGCGAAAGCAGGACTACAAGGCGTCGACAATGGATTCGTTATGTTCCGCCAGTATCGTATCCCACGGGACAATTTACTAGCGCGCACTGGGGATGTTAACGAGCAGGGGGAGTTCGTATCCCCGTTTAAAGATCCGGCCAAACGGTTCGGTGCCTCGCTGGGGGCACTTTCCGGTGGTCGTGTCGGTATTTGCGGCATTGCGAACGTTTACCTCACGAAAGCCATAACCATCGCATTACGCTATTCGGCCAGCCGCAAGCAGTTCGGTCCGGACGATAGCGAGGAAGAGTGGCCAGTGCTCGAGTATCAGTCACAACAGTTCCGTCTATTTCCGCATCTCGCCAACAACACTGTGATACGCGTGTTTAATCTGTGGTTCGCGAAGGCTTACGGTGATATGCAGCTGAAAATGCTCGGTGGGGAAAATATTGGGGCGACGGGCATGGAGGTACACGCCCTCTCGTCCGCTGCCAAGCCAGTGTGCACGTGGGCAGCCCGGGACGGTGTGCAGGAATGTCGGGAGGCGTGCGGCGGTCACGGATATCTGAAACTCTCGACTATAGGTGATCTGCGGGGCAATAACGATCCAAACTGTACGTACGAGGGCGAAAACAATGTACTGATCCAGCAGGCATCGAACTGGTTGCTAAGTGTCCGCGCGAAAGGTTACGAAAAGTTTGCTGAAGTTTCGCCGCTGGGTTCGGCACAGTTTCTAGCACAATACGCAACTCTGAGCAAACGGAAAGCCAATTGGAAAGGTCCATCGGATGCGGGCTCAATTGCAAGTAGGTGATATTCTTCGCGAATTCGAGATCGAAGGTCTAGAAATTGATTCTCTTCTGCTGTCTTCAACAGATCAACTGGAAGCGCTAGATTGGTTAGTGGCCTACTTACTCGAAGAGTCATACCAGAAAATGTCAATGTTAAAGCAACAGGGGAAGTCTAGCTTTGAGGCACGAAACGATGTGCAATCGTTTTTCGCACGGACTCTTTCTATCGCTTACGGAGAGGTTCGTCGCTAATTGGTGGTACATTTATCGTTTACGGAGATCTTTATAATTCTTGTTCTTTGTAGCGTATGCTGCTTTACGTCTTTGGGAAGTTCCTGTCCAATCTTGAGACAGGTCCCGAACGGCAGGCTCTCGAACGGCTCGGCTCGTTGTACGGTGCCGGAACAATTCTACGTCACATCGGCGTATTCTATCAAGGTGGATACTTCTCCGCGCAACCAAACGCAATGGCTCTGTTACAGCAGGCCGTATTGGAGCTGCTGCCAGCTATCAAGCAGGATGCGATCGCAATAGTGGACGCCATTGCACCGCCCGACTTTATCATCAATTCACCGCTCGGCATGAGCGATGGCGACGTGTACCGGCACATGGAGTCGGCCATCATGCAAGCTCCGGAAGCGCTCGAGCGACCAAAATGGTGGCGTGATGTGGTGCACCGAGATTATGTGCAATCGAAGCTTTAACGCTAGAACAGCCGGGGGATGGCCAACATTGTTGTATTTTATTACAAAACGCACACCTTTCTCTTTCGTGTCCCATTGTGTGGACACAGCTTCTGTCAGCTGATTGGTAATCAATAAAACTAATGCCTCATATACTGGAGGGTACTGGGAAATTGGGCTTTACTACCGTAAACAATGCACATCATAATCTTCCTTTTTTGTTGGTACGAATTTTTATATCACCACCGTCGGCTAGAGGGAACATAAAAAGCGTTACGGTTTAAGGGTGTTTTGTTGTTCCTTTTTTGCAACATTACCGTTAAAAAGCAAGCCTCTATTGTTTAAAAAGTACCGTTTCGCTACCCAGCGCAACACTCTGCGCCCAACATTTTCGCCTAGGTTTCGCCTACTACTCTTCATAGACTTTTGCTAACGCATTCCGTAAACAAACCATAAAAACACAATTACTTTGATCGTTTCCCGGTCAACAGCGCCGTGCGGCAAACAGTGTCCTTTTTTGTGTTTATGATTCCTCTTTTTACCGTGCTGCTTGTGAGTTTATGTGGGAAAAGCGTTGTCCATCAAGGGGATACCTGCTGCATCGGTAAACTAATTATACCGATATCGTACCTGTCTTCCACTACCATTACCCTCTTCTCGCACATGGACAATATTTCTCCTAAAAGGAAACCGCTCGCCGGTGGGTGGAGATTGTTTACGAAAACTATCAAACAAGCGAAAAAGGTAATGGAAACCGACCAAGGTTCTCTTCAACGGTAAATGTGAGTGCAAGCAGTTAACAAGAAAAAAAACGTTGCAAAAAAATTGCTACCACCAGATGGGTAATTGAAAATGCACCGGTGGGGCAAAATTCCACGATGAAAGAAATCGATCGTATACAGCCGCCTGTGCTGTAGGCAATATAGTTTTAAAAATTTAGAACAAAATTTTTATGGCATTTCCAAGCGGACGAGAAAACCCAATTTGAAATTCTACATGACGTCGATCAGGTAAGGGTGGTGATCAGGATTATGCTAAGTCACATCGAAGGATAATCAGATTGCTGACGGGTGATCTGTTTGCAAACGAGGTTAGACATGCGACAATCGGTCGCCCGTACGTTTTCACCATGGTCAGCACAGGATTGCCGGACAAACGGCAGCGGCCCAATGGGTTTATGGTTTTACGATCTGTTTACGTTCGAACTGACAAACCCACCGGTGACGCCCGCCGATGAAAATCCGGGGGTACTGTGAGCAAAAGCCATCCCGCCATCGTCCACTTTTCCCCGACCGTTCACTGTTGTCGTCACCTTTTTGGACAAAGAGGGCAGGGACAAGCCAGCAACCGAAACCCGACCGACCGTCGCTACTGCAATCATCTTAATTAGGTGACCTGCATGATGATGGTAATCCGGTGATGAATTATTATTATTCCCCGGCTGCAGTGACCCGCAACGTAGAACCTTGACCACCGTGCTGGAAGGAAGCCCATTATGGTCTAAAGAGTCGGTTAAAATCGGGCTACCTGGCGGCCGTGGGCGGCATAGAGGTACGGGTTTTATAATCCTGTTAATTTTCCAGACCCAACCAAAGTGGCAACACAAACAACGTGTAGTTTATTGGTCCGAAGCTTTTGACCGAAAGAGCACTCCCGCAGCGACAAAATTACCAGAGATCCTATTTCTATTCGGTGCCACACGCTGAGTCAATTTGACGCAACTTGACGTAACACACCTCGTCGGTCTTGACCATCGATGCGCGCATGATGTGATTGCCAGAGCGGCAGACGGAAGTCCACATTATGCACATATCGAATGTGAAGTCTAGAATAACTGGCGATTGTCTCCAGCCACAGAACGGAGACTAATCAAGAAATTAGCATGGTGACATGACGATTGAGGCACAGGTTTGCCAGCTTTTTTGTCAATATTTGATTCGCCCAACTTATCACAAGAATTTTCCAAAGTA
Organism: Anopheles culicifacies; assembly: GCA_000473375.1. NCBI lineage: Eukaryota > Metazoa > Arthropoda > Insecta > Diptera > Culicidae > Anopheles > Anopheles culicifacies. The sequence goes on along the minus strand of KI422591.1, from coordinate 40,017 downwards.
ATGCTTCTTCAAGCCGTACGCAGGAATGACCATCCTGTTGCGAGTACATTCAAGTCTCGGAAGCCAGAAATGGCAGGGCAAAACCTCTCGAGGTTGTAGAGCCTTAAAAGAAGAAGGCTTCTTCAGAGCACTCTCAACTGATCATTAGAATCTGTCATGAACTTGGGATAGCAAGACACTACAACCCTCGCGTCAGGTTCCACAAAGTTCCAGAGGCCCGAAGATTGAAATAGGGCCTCGAAGATCAATGACGATGGCAAACGTACCCTCTCCTCCCCAGGATATTCTTTATACGGTATGAAGTTAATGTGATAGATCTACTACTACCGCGGGTCTAACTTCCTTTCAACTTAGGTCTTCCAAAGAGCTTAATCCGCTAATGGCAAGTTCTAGTAATAGCACATGAGTTTTAAATCCTCATCACGTCATATCATCTCAGACATCCGACATCTTTAGAATATATCTACTCTACTCGAAAGCTGATGCTAAAAATATGAAACTGGCTGATCATTAATCGACAAGCCTTGCAAGTGAAGTCGTACTGACACATTTGTGTAGGACGCCCTTTAATGTTAACTCGTTACAGAAGGGGTTATATAATGGGCCTTTCCGAGCATTACGTGACGGATGTGCCACAAACGACTAGACAAAATAATGAATGAAACCCTGTAAGGGAAATCCCAAACAACGCACATCCGGCACGCGTGTACCGGAAAAGTTTTGATAAGATCACTCCTAGGTACAGCGAATGTTTTGGAAAGTTTGATCGCTTCTTGTATTTTTTTTCCTGAGCAAGAACAACATCATCTCCACCTTTTTGCATAGAAAAAACATCCGCAAAATGAAGATGAAATTGAACTGTGCGGGTAGTTAATGCGCTTCACAGAATCATTAAACGTATGAGTCCATGTTAAATGGAAGGATATGTTAATCCTTCTATTGGATTGAGGCCCGTGCACTGCTGGCGACGAATAAGACAAGCAAATGGATTTAAGATTGTTCTCGTTCGCTTTAAAGTAGGTTCTGTTACCTTGGTAGCTTGGAATATCCCGCTCAGCCAACGGAGCTTCGACGCGGTGGGTTTTTACGTGAACAATTATGAATTAAATGCTTTGTAAGCTCCAGGAATAGAGGGTTCAGGGGATAACCCGCATGTGGAAAGATTGTTACCCTACCTCCGCAATTACCTCCACCCTGTGAGCTTCACCTAAAGTATAGTTTAAATCGGGCCCCTATTTTCTACCTACACTATTGGGCAGACAGTACGATTCAAACGAGACTAACCGTTCGGACTGGCGACTAGGCTAGGCTTTCAGGTAGGGGACGAATACCCGTGAGAGGTACCCGGCTGAAAAGGAATAACCCTTTAAAATGCTACTCATGTTGTCTCGACGCAATTCAGGATCGGGAAGACTGCTAATCCTACAGGACACGTAATTAACTTACCTTTAGCTTACTTTCGTTGTTTATAAGCGAAGCGTCACGAAAATCGAGTTATCATTCTGCCGTTGACGTTCCAACGAGTACAACCGTGCTATTTGTTTGTGAGTGCAGCATCATGTCAAACGTTTCACAGCAATTTCCTACAAGCGCAACAAATAGTGTTTATTACGGAACTAATACCACAACTTACCAACAATCACAATCCGGTGGAAGCAACTACTACAATAAGTATGGACCTTCAGCATCGCAGAACATGACATACTGGAACGGGCAGTCCGGCGGATACACCAACAACCAAACAGGCAACTACTTCACATCTCAGCAACCCGCTACTGCTGTCCATCAAAGTTCACACTACTATAAACCTCAAGGCAACGGGTGCTACGTCCAGAATGTACCATCAGGAGTTGCCACTAGCAACAGAACTTCTGGTGTCAAGCGCATGTATCCGAACGAAGCTCCTCTGCATGATATTACTAACAGCGCGTATAACGGTACAAACCACCCAAAACGAAGGAAGTTTACATCGAACAACACACACGCGGCACAAGTTCTCCACCGAGGTGTCCAACGGAAAACTGCGTTCGCTTCACAACACCCAACGCCATCGGCGATAGCACCTTCCGCCGATCATGCGACGGGAAAAGTGCGAATTGAATCGATCTTTCGTCACGTGGAGCTTTTGGCACAAAGTCACTGGCAAACGGAACGACCAGCCGATACGGTCTTCAAGCCAGCTACCGTAGATGCGTTCGAAGGTGGCAGCCCATCGACACGATAGTGTGCGTGCGAACCCAGAAGCCCGACAAGAAGTGTTCGTTCCTTAATGCAATCCGTCGACGGATCGATTGTGCTGATTAGAATGTAAAAGCTCAGTAATACGTAGTGTTGTGTAGTACATTATTAATAAAATTGAAAATCACTCAATTCCTCTTCGAACGTTCTTCACTAATGTTTGGACAAATTTCAGCAAAAACATCCATTCGAAACAGTTTCTGGTGTGTGATAACTTGCACGGCAAACGGTAAACGTCATACTGTTCAATTCTATTTGTACAATTCTGTGGGTGTTACCGGGCTGCTCAAAACAGTTCAATGCACACACCGGGCAAAAGGACGGATCGATCGACTACTAGGAACTGGTAGTTAGCTGGCAGCTTTTGTTCAACTGCCACAATAGGGACATTGATACGTCGGACACTTTTTTGAGCATTACACACTGGTATTGGTGATGATAACCGTACTGATCAAACCAGCTGTGTCCGGCCATCATTGCCAGGTGTGGATCCGTCAAGTAATGTTATCTATCGATCACGATTAGGTTTAGTCTTTGGCATACAACGGTAAAGAACGCACGCGCTTTGAGGATGCGTAAGAAATCGAGTGCACATCACGTCCCGACGGTGATCGACCTTACGCTACAGCAGCAGGAAACAGTGACACCTGTTGCACAGCAACAAACTAACCAAAAGCAAGTACAACCGGTACGTGAGAAGCGTACTGCAGCGAAGGTACGAAAACCGCGCCAAACCAAAACGCCAAATGTTGCCGAAAAACCATCGATCAAGCGCAAACGGGTCCAACACCGCCAGCCGCACGATTACGGAAACAATGGATTGTATCAGTTCGATCTGACCGAATTAATCAGTCAGAAGCTGAAGATGGTGTTTGAGCCACCGATGGCACACAGCAGCTGCAACAATTTGGCATGGTACGATCCTCGAAACATGTGGAGACACCAGCAGATGATGGGTTTCGTTGCGCCGAGTGTCCCGGTCCCGAGGGTGGCACATGGTTCGCCACGCTACATGTGCAGAGTTCCTAATTGCACACAAGAAGCCGTACCGAAGGCTTACCTTCCGCGGATACATCAAACGGGACGACGGTTCTCCATATTCCGTAGCGTGGAATTGATGGCACAAAGCTCGTGTGCACCGACGCACTAATCTTCGTACATCGTGATCGTACTCCACGTGTGTGTACGCAACATGCTGGATCGTGTTAAATTTCTGTGAAGAAATTGCTATTAACAATTTATTAAAATTACAACAGTGCTTGAATGCGTCAAGTTAAAGTTTTCAACAGGACTAATTTCGAAATAAGAATTTTCAACTTTTGTTAAAAATTTTCAATGAATTGTTTAATCGATCTTTTTGATCTTTCGAAGTGATTACATATAGATGTAATATATTACACTGCAAGAACAGTGCCGATAGAACACTAGAATTTAATAAAGAGGCATTACAAGCCACTAACTCATATGTAATTTATCGAATTAACATATTCAAGGAGGAGTGAATTTCATACCTATCCGTGGTTGCAATGGTACCGGTACATTTAAAGCGTTAAACAGTACATGGCTTACTTAAGGAAAATGCTTAATGATTTAAATCGGCTTATCTCAATACGATCCCACTCGATCGTTCCGCTGGCTCGCTTGCCCTCTTTAATGTTATATTTGTTTAGTGCACTTTCGCACAATAAATGTGAATACGGAGCTGAGTTCCCAATGGTCGCTAGCAGAGGCAAACGATTTTTAACCATTCCGAAAAGGGGCAGTGAACGTGAAATTGACTTTTTCTTTGTTCGGTGCGATCGACAAAAGGAACACCATTACCTTTGGCCGGGGGTGCAGAGATGTAAAAAGATGCGTAAAGCTTTGCCTAATGTGCTCCTGGTTCAAGGATTGCGATTATCCGAGAATCTGCTAGTGTGTGTCTGTGTGTGTGGCAAAGGAACAGGTAACGAGCCGCCCTCACTTTCCATCCCAAATTGCAATCCCAGCGGCCAATGTTTACATGAAAAATTAACTCTTTAAACCAAAAGGATAACAGTCGTATCGCTTACGTAGGAAAGGCCGGGTACAGGGACACGGTTATTGGAAGGGGGCGACAGAGTGGACCGCCCAATCGACCAGACGTATCACAATCGTAGGTACAATGGATAGTGCTGTGTGGAGGCGGATTTTTACCTTGACCCATCGTGCAGGACATTCATCTCTTACCTGTCACACCATGGGTGCTTCACGAGAATATAGTGCATTTTTCACGATCTTAAAGTAGCAAAAGAAATTGTGGGCCGGTTGGCAAAAATTCGAGGGAGAGGTAAACGCCTCCAGGAAAATGCTAGTTAAGCTGCATACCGAACGTAGTACAAGGCCTTTTATGGTTTAACGGAAAAAACTGCATACTTTTTGCACCCATGCGTAAAACCCATATCGCCACTGCCCGAACCTTTGAACGGTTGAAATGATGGGCGGTACGAGTAAATTGAAAGACAAAAGTGTCCTTCGATGGACACCGAATTCTAGGTGGAGACGAATACGAAACACATAAAAATAAAACTAAGATAACTTTGTTATTATGAACTTTTAGACTGTTCAGCTTAAACTGTTGTGAAAAATAGTATGAATTTTAATACTTTCATTTATCACACCTCAAAATAAGGATTTGTTCAATAAAAAGTGCTCCAATATAATACTGAAGAACAAATGCATTTTATTCTTGATTATGTTTATGATTTTCTCAACATTTTTGGTTGCCAATCATAAAAGTAGAAATCGATAAAATTGCAAACGAAATTTACCATACCGTTGGCTGCTGTAACCATACCTTTGTCAGGAATAGTAAAATACTCATACCATCGAATTACAGGTACGAACATAATAAGACCATTTCAGGTACCGCGAAAACATCACAAAATGACCTACCTCTACTAGCAAAAGGATCGTGCAAGTGTGTAGGTAACATTCAACGGAACACACTACGCGTTTCATTCCCTCTGCTCTTGAAAGGTATGATTTCGTGAAAGCATGTCCCTTTCCTGCCATTCTTACCTGTAACATCGGTATAAAACTATCCTACAGTGCCTTCCTCCAGTACACTCCAACAAGTTCAGTCATACGAAGCGGTACCGTACGACGTGCATCTCACGAGCCTTTATATCTCTGTGTCTAACGCGATCAAGCTAATAGCAAAACAATGTATAACCAAACGTTCAACGCCAGTGCGTACGGCGTCGGTTATGGTGGTGTGGATCATCAACAGCAGTACTACTATCAGCAACAACAGCAGTACCAACAGCAACAACACGTCCAGAAACAGCAACAAATGATCGCCGGAATCATGGGCTACTATCCGCCGGAAGCTGCAGCAATGTTCTACAATCCGTATGCGTACGGTCCGGATCAGTCTGCGCAACAGTTCGCTCAACAGCAGCAGCAGCAGCAACTGGACTATCAGCTCACACCCGCCCTGTTCCTATTGAACCAGCAAGCCGAATTGCTCCAAAAATCACTGGCCAAGAGCCACACCAAGAAACCTGCCGACGGTGCGTCTAACAACAACAAGCCGCAACGTAAACAACGTGGTCCATATAAGAAGCGTACAAACAAGACGCTCTCACCGACGGTTTCACCAGCACCAGAGTTTGTCACCGACACGGAGCGCCTTTCATCGTCCGATCTGTCCAGCAGCAACAATCGATCAACGGGTTCGTTCCATACCGACGTATCTATCCCAACCACGGATAGCAGCGGATACCAACAGCAGCAGCAAACGTTTGGGAAGCGCAGAAGTGATTCCAGCCTCGAAGTTGACCAGCAAGAACACCACCACAAACACAGCCGAACCTTAATGAGCCAAAAACAGTCGATCTTCCGCGATGTGACTCTGATGGCTATGAGCTCCTGTACTGCTCCTAGTGTTGTCCAGCGTGCCGTACAGTGTTGAGGGGAGGCCGGACGACCAAATCGCTGAACGGAAGTGAAACTTACTAACAGCGGCCAGTTCCTTACACACCACGTCCATTCCAACCGGATGTCACGTTGATCAACCGACAGAAACAGAACGAGAACGGTCAACTTAAAATATTTAACAACTGTTTATGGAAAATATATTAAATCAAACAATTACTTAAAAAAAAAGTTGGAGTCTTTTGCATTATGGGATTATTATTAATTGAATGTAGATCACATTGTTCATTTATTCCGTCCTTCTTTTTATCGATTACTGAAGATCCGGGTCCTCTCTTGAGTGTATGCGCGCATATATGCGAGCAGTAAAACTATCTTTGCGTCTCCATCAAAGGACGTAGAGAAACAGAGTCGCATATTAGAGGAACTGTCTGTCCGTCGGCTTATTGGTTATCTTTTACTGTATTGTTTTGCATTTGAATTGATTTACTTGTAGAACATACAGAACGGATACTATAATGTTTATTCCTAGTACAGATAGGAGGGGGTGAAGGTCAAGCCGTATGTTCCCAACATGGCATACGAAATTTGGACTAGAATCATGGTTACGGTTGTGTGTATAGTCGCGATACAAAAGAAAACGATAAATATAGTTGAGCAGACGTTGAGATAAACAAACATATTCCGTGCAACAGAGCACCGGTTTTGGGTCATCAATTCCCTAGGCGGAACATTTAAATGCGTCTAAACCGAAACCGGCCGCCACAGTTTTGGGAGGATCCGGTCCTAATATAGCTAACAGGCTAAAAAAAGCAACACCAGTCAGAGTAGATTGTACCACATTCCAATGAACGAATCTTAGTAGGCTAATTACTGCATTTCCCGTGTCTTACCCAGCACCATCATATTCATTTGTCTTTACTCGAGTCCTTCTCGTCCGACGTGCCATTGTCCTTTACCATCAGCAGCAGCTGCAACATTAGCAATGCTTCCACCTTATCCAGCGGATCCATGAAACCACGCTGCAGCCACTTCGGGATAGTGGTACGGGCATGGCTGAATCCCAGCTTGTTCAGAATGTAATCGATACCGTACGGCTCAATCGATTTGCCAGCCCAGGAAAGTAATCTGTTGGACGAATTAAAAATACGCTATAGAAGCAATTGACATAAGTTGGTCCGTATATGCACTTACCGCACGGTCGGCTCCAGGTGCCACGTTTTACAGTTGAAGTGTCGCCAGTCAGTCCGCATAAACGATTCTAGGTCCGATTTTTCCACCACAATATTCACATGCTTTGCGCCTGCAGCGCCGCTAGATGCAGCAGCAGGACTGGATATGGTACTAGCGAGCGGTTTCTTAGGATCCTCTACCGAACGTGGATTTGCTTTTAGACCCATCAATGTTGTTGTCGCGGTGGCTGTACCAATTTGGGAGTTGCCAACTTCGTTCAACTCCACTGAGCTACCGCCGTTGGCAATCGATTGACTAGAGGTGGAGTCCTGCGTGCCAAGGGATGACATAGAGGGAGCAGCCGCCGACATCAGATTAGACGTACTCGTTTTTAGTGTATGGGCCGATTTGAGCACCGACAGACCGATCGGCGTACCGCTTGCAGGTGGAGGCGGAGTCACATTAGCAGGATTCGGCGAGGACGATCGATTGTTCGTGATTGTACCGAGCTGTGGGAAGATGAAAGGAAAGTGGCCACATATTAAGTACAACTTGTTTGCTTGTACCCACGCAATACACCACAGTCCGAAACATACCACTTTTTCTTTCTCGCTGAGGTAAGAAGTAATGAGATCATGCAGAAAGAAAAATGCATCCGCATCAACCGTTACGAAGATGTGATCCTCGAATCCCGTTATGAAGCTACACTCCACCATTGGTTTGTCCTCTGAAGAAATGAAAAATAACGTTATATGCCAAGCGGTCAATCGTGATGCTCAGTAAGGTAACTTACGCGCAGTATCCGGAGTAGAAATGCCTTGCAGATGTTCCGTCTTGAAGTGTAGCTGCAGACTTGGCAGTGCAAAGATCACTTCCCGATTGTGGTTCGGATCCTGCAGTTTCTGATGAGGCGCAGAACCCGACCCCGAACCACGTGCCCGTTCGATCGAATTCGTGTTGTGTTCTTTGTCCCGCTCAATTACCGGAAAACGATCGACGCCTAACCGAGTTTCAAATCCAAACAAAATTAATTACCATAATTCGCATGTATTATCCAGAAACTTACCATCAATTTCACTGTTAGCGAACGCGTAATGGAACCACTCATGCAGTGTCTTAAACTGAGGTGGAAAGATCACGTTCCGTGACATGCGTACGACCGTGGCGTTCGAGTGATGCTGCGGTGGCTGTTGACTGTTCATGCCCAGTCCAAATGTGAGCGTTTGTATGATGTGCACCTCCTCGGTCGATTCAACATGTTGCGCTTCGGTGGCAAAATCGATGCACGGTTCCTTCAGGCTAAACAGGGCCCACGACTTGGCCTTAAAGTTAATGCCGTGGAAGCAGGCGAGCGAGATGTTTTGTCCGTGCAACTCCATCGTTCCACCAAGCACGGTACCAATGTTGGAAAGCGGTACACCGAGTGTTGATAGCCACAGTCCCTTCGTTTGCTTGAGTGGACGCTGCCAGTGTCGATGATGCCGCGCGTCATGGATCGATGCTTCTGCTCCGAGAGATTTTTTCTCCTCACGGCGCCGTACGCTAGTCCTCAGTGAAGGATTAGCAAGCCGTGGCTCCAGGCTGGAAAACACACGCTTGGACGATTTGAATTGCTGCGAGAAGAATTCTTCGAGTTTGTAGAACATCTTCAGTATGTCGGCGGTGGTAGACTTGGAAATCATCATCTGCAGCTGGTCCCAGGACAAGTCACCGTGGATGAGTATAATTGCCGGATAGTTCGTTGGCAACTTGTTGCCGAAATCGTGATCCTTGGAGAACTTCCATTCGTCGCGAAGCTGTGCATTTAATGAGCTTACGCGAGTCATCAGCACACTCGTGCCCATGTAATCGAACTTCAGTTCTAGTGCCATCAGCTTGATGCCAACCTTGTGGTCCGGTTCCGAGCCGGGATCCTCCCGTATGTGGATGTACGTATCGATACGGTTCAGATCGATCGTACCTCCGACGATGCCACCCTTCGCATCCAGCGAGGAACCACCCAGACCGACGCCGATGTACATGTTTTTATGTCCCGTGCTGCCAATACTCAGCCGACCATCGCTTCGGAATGCTTTCGTTAGCCACACGATATTCCCCATCACGTTACCCATGTTCATCTGAACGTTCAGCTTGGTGAAATTGATCGCAAACAGCACCAACGTTTCCCAGGACGTGACCTGATTCACGTCCGATGGCGACGACGTGGAATCAAGACTCGAGGACTTTTGATCCTTTATCCGTGCCGTTGAAGACGCACTGCTTCCACCACTGCCACCAGCCGTGCCCATGCCGATATTCTCTAGACTTAGGCGCAAACGTTCACGGTTCAGATTCTCTCCTCGACCACCCAATCTGCCTTCCACATCCATGGATGCATCACGCTCGCTCGACCTGCCCATACTACTGCCATCTAAACTTCCCTCCGGAATGATTGGTATCTCCAGATCGCACATGCTTGTTTGCTGCATGCCCAAATCACCAAGGAACATACGCCGGACGATGCTACGCCGATACCAAGCCTTCGGGAAAGCAAGTATTTCCGTCAATCGTCGCATGTCGTACTTAAACGAAGCGGATCCAATATCGACTATAGTCGAGAATCGGATTGTTGCCTTCGACGCCTGGTCAGAATGCTTTCGGGACATCATGCCGGTTTCCACGATGTTTATCTTCTTCGAGCGTGTAATATGAAACTTCACAAACTCCACGTTTATGCTTAGCGAATCCTTTCGTTCACTGTCGGCCAGTGGAGAGAACTGATGTGCCTCTTTCAGATTGCTTTTCTTGCCACCGTACGGGTGGAAAATGTAAACGTTAAAGTCGGCCAAACATCCCGTCACGCTTAGCCCTCCGGCCACTTTTCCATCTCCACCGGGTACTGCTGTTGATTCACCCGTCTGCGAGGAAGTATGTCCTCCAGCTGTATCATCATCTTGGCGGTTTGAGCTGAAGATTATGTCAAGACTTGGGAGCTGTAACATACACTCGACGCGCGAAACTGGAAGACACGAAAACCGGAATGTGGACGGTTGCATGTGGAAGTAAACGACGACATCCACCGGGAAACTTGCATAAACGGCTGCATAGTTGTGTTCTAGCATTTGTAGATTCACTGGATTTGAAACTCCTACGCCAGATGTTGCAACACCGGCACCATTAACACTGCTGGTACCGCCACCGTGACTGCTTCCCATTCCCGATGATGTACCTGCTCCCTTTGAGGATGGTATTGGTTCGAGCGTTTGTTCCAAAAATTCTAGAATATGTGGAGAAATTATGGTTTCTTCCGGTATGCTTTGAAGTGTCATCCAGGCGAACAGTGTGGCACGTTTCGATGCTAGCTTGCGCGATACCCCGAATGGATCATTCGTACTGAGACGCGGCGACGCATCGTCACCACCAACGGTTTTCGATTGATACTGGAGCTTTACGTCCAGCCCGGGGATGTGGAATATGGTTAAATCAACCAGAGCCGTGTATGGCGTAGTGTTGTACTTTAGCCGTGATTTATCCTTATTACGGCGCGGAGGAATTGGACTTCCCCAGTCCGTCGCTCCGCCAGTACTGCGCTCGCGCTTGTGATGCTTACCGGCCATAGACGCGTTGTTGGTACCGCCCATCGCTGGATTAGCATTATTACTGTTACTATTGCCACCTCCCATTGTCGATGAAAGCCGTTCATCATGGATATCTTTGGTATGCAAAACACACTTGCCCGAATTGACCAGCACCTTGATGTCTAGCTCGAAGTCTATATTGGGCTCCTGTTGCTTCTGCGGATGGCTGGGACTTTTCTTGCGCAGCTCCACCTGCTCTCCGTCAATCTCGAGCAAATGGGGCACGTCCGACGTGACTGAGCTTGTATCATACCGAGGCCAATCAAGCCCGGAATCGGAATAGGCAGCCACATCCGAGTCAGCACTGGGTAGTGACGATTGGCGCATTGTCTCACTGAATGTAACACGCGAAGAGTTTGGAGGAATTTTTACACGTAGCGATGCGGTTCGTGATGGTCCCGAGTTGGGTGATTCTTGCAAACTACTCATATCCTCACTGCCAGTGAATGCATCCATTACGCTGCTGGTTCCACAACCGACACCAACGCCTGCATGTCCATTTGCTCCGTCGATGCACCCAGCGTCTATTAAGTCTTCTCTAGTTGGTGATGGAGCAACGAATGAACGGGAACGGTTGGCTGCTTTTAGCATTGGCTTGCGCATTGCTGGACGTTTCCATTTCTGTAAGAAAAAAAGCAAAAGCATATTTTAAAATGGATCCGTTTTGAAAATAAATATATGTAATCTTATCCGAAATATAAAATACTAAATCGATAAATAATGATCGAGTTAAAATAAAATAAAGACGAATACGTTTTATTTAAAGTTATTTTTCAAGTTTACTACTGTTCAAGCTATTTAATTCACATTCTTCATTGGGTGGACATGGCGTTAATGAGTAATTTGTGTCCTTCAAATTGCTTTCGTTACTAAGAATACCAAGCGGGCTGTCAATTGCCGAAGTATCCGTAGCCGTATCATCACGAATACTTTTCGGATATTCGCTGTCCGACGACATCACATGCTCACGTCCAGCCGAAGCCGGATTGTGATCGTCCTTCTTTTCTGATTGGAGTGGAGCATCATGCTTATAAGACATTGAATAGTTTGTACCGATTATAGCTGATATTGGAAGGCTTGTATCGATGTTGCCTTCCGGCTCATCATGCTTGGCAAGAATGTACTGCACGAAAGGACAATTGGTCGTTTCAGATGCACGAATTTCCTTAAGACCTTCACTAATTCTTCGAAACACCGAGGACGTCCTCCATGGTGGCCGTTCATTTGATTGTTCTTCGTCCTCGTCAATCAATGTTGCGGCACTAGTTTCCTGTGCCAGCAATTTTTCCTTCATCTCCAACAACATGGCCTTAATTTCTTTTAACTCTTCTTTCGAGCGGCTGCTTTTCATGTCCACTTCCTTCGTACTGGGTTTGCGAACTCTTACAACCGTCGATCTACGGCCCTCATCATCGAATCGCCTCGAACCTCTGCTTTCACGAATAGGAATCTCACCGGCTCGTTCATCCGACAGAGCAAGCTTTGAAATGACGGGAAGGCTAAGCTGAGCCCGTTGGTGTATCGGGAGCATTGAGCTCGAGTGTAAATCTGGCGTCTGCTGGATTCGCTTTAGCTTCACGATTGCTTGAAGGGGAAGCTTTATTTCCTCAATATCCGAATCGATTTCGTAGATTGAACGCCGTAGATTAACCTGACACTGATGACCACTATCCACGTCCTGGCACAGCAATTTGAGTACTATTTTAACAGCCGGCATTGTAGACACGGAATCCAAAATTTTATTCCACTTGTACAAAATTTATGAAAAGACGCCAAAAGGAAACACCGAAAAGTTTGGATGCCTGAGTTCGAACTGAACGTGAATGATCTTATCGTTGCAAAATGAGGTACGAGGTTTTCATAAAAAGCATACTTGGATCTTTTCTTGTTTATATACATGTGGAATATGATTTCACTATACAACTTCGACCACTAATATAGTGGTCTAAACATGTTTAATGGGCGCATGTATTGGTGTCA
>KI422591.1:0-23194 GCA_000473375.1 Anopheles culicifacies | reverse complement strand
TTACCGATGAGTGATGGTTTTTGTTTCCGGCATTGCAGAATAGATAGCTAACAAATGGTAAACCGTTTTCCAACATTTCGGTGTATCGCTAATGCTGTGAATGGGTCCGGTGAAAGTTGACCGATCGAATGGGGCAGTGTAATCTGCAAAACAAAAGCGACATATTAATAATAAACACCTCGATGATTTAAAAAAAAAAACAAGTGCCTCTCATTACCTCCGAACGTACTCGAAGGTGCACCGGTGAGTGAATTTTTGGCCTCTAGCGATTGTTTGGATTGCGCTTCGGCAAAGGAAAATCCTCCCGTCGTTGGGCTCATCTTGATCGGTGTGTTGATCGTTTCGTTGAGGTTTGTATAGCCCAGCTTTCCTTTTACCGTTTTGCTTGTACTACGCAGCTTCTGCGCAAAGCTGTGCGGACGATTGCGCGAGTTCGGGGAAGGCGTCAGCGGGATCAACGGTCCGAGCGTTGGCATCTTGCTGCGGCTAATCGAGTGGCGTAGTTCGTGGCGCATTGTGGAGATGTCCTCGTTGAACTTATCGTACCGCTCATCGGTGTAGTCAAAGATGCCGGACGTCTCAATGTGTGCCATCAGCGGTTCATTGAGCGACCCCATCAGCGTCGGATCGTTTATCTCCGACGCAAGGCTAGATTCGTCCTTGAGCGGTGCGCTACGCTTGCCGCCATTCTCCGGATGTGCATCCCGCAGCTCATTCTGCGCATCCTTCACGTTTTGGTACATATTCGTGATTTGATGCAACAGCCGCAACAGTGGCATGTTCACCTGCTGCGAGATGTAGCGCACGTTCAGGCTGAAGTTGATCACGGTGCTGGTGTGTTTCTTCAACTGACCACGCGAGACGTACAGCATGGCCGGTTTCGTGTCATCCGGGAAGCCATCGGTCATTTTACGCACCTCCAGTTCGACACCTACCTGCTCGCACAGGAATGCCGGCTGTTCACCTGGCATGATAATCGTGAATTTACCATTGCCACGCTTTTTGGGATCCTTCTGCTTTGGAGGCTTTTTACTATCGCCCGCCTCACTGACAACGATATCGATGCGAATCGTATCGAACGAGCAAACCAGCGATAGATTCGTACCCAAGCTTTCCAGCGAAGAGACATCCTTGCTGGAGACGTTGTTGATCATCTGCTGGGGCATGACCCCAAGACAAGTGAGCATTGGCTCGAAAATGAGATGCGCATCCAGTATACGGTTATTATCCTGCATGTACTTCACCGAATGGATGGCCGGACGGTTCTGCGAAGTGGGACGATTGTTTTGCTAAAAAAAAAAAGAACAACATCCACGGTTATACGATGCAAGATTATGATATCCCCCACACACTAGAAACATACGGTGGTTTTCTCCTTTTCGCGTTGCTTAGTGCTTTCACTCTGCTGCTTTGCCATCCACGAGTAAAGGTCCTCCTTGTGGTTTGCCGGTGGCGTCCATGGCTTATCCATGGAATCGGACGAACTGCACACCGACGGTGCGGAACCTTCGCGCAGCGCACCGTACTCCACCCCGACGGGGTCCTGCTTGTCGAAGATGATCGGGAACATCTGTATGCTAGCACGCGACGGTGGCGCTGCCGGTGGAATGAAACTTTTTACCGACGATTTCTTCCGCAGCTTGTTGTGCGAGTTGTTAGTGGTACTGGGAGAGGTATTAAGGGAATCGCCCAGCTTTGCGGCGGCCATGTGTACTGCCGCCGCGGATGGGATCGGCGGTTCATCGGGCATTTTGATTACTGCGAGCGGGAGGTATTATATGGCGCAACCGTTTACGGCATTACGGTGGATTGGATTACGGTTGTCGGTGTGTTTAAATTATTATTGTTTTTTTTTTGGGTTGCAATATTTTTTGTTTGTTTGTTTGTGGTGGAGAGCACAAGGAACCGAAATAAGAAATTGGAGAAAAGGAGAAGCAAAATTCAGCTACGATTGTTTTTTTTTTCCTGTAGTAATATAGCAATGGTACTACTGCTAGGTAGTATCATGTGTGTTGTGTGTTTATAGTTAGTGTTTCTATAGTTGCTTGTAGTGTATTGCTTTGTTTGTTAAAACACGTACAAAAAAAAAAGATTAATTAACACACACACACGCAAACACACAAACGAAAACAATAGCTAGCTCAAGAACAACTAAAAAAGCACGCATGCAGTAAGAAGCAACACAATCAAAACGTTAAATAAGGTGGAAAAGAAAATCACCACTATTACACCACAACAAAACCGATCGCACTGGGCCGGATGAGATAAGATTAGTATGCACCAAAGGAATAAGCAAAACAAAGGTGGGGAAGAAGGATAAAGGACCGACGGTGTGGATACGTGCGCTAATCCACACCGGTTCCTTTCGGTTGTGTTGTAAAGATAAGGGGAAGGTAAACACGACACTGGACTCTGTTGGAAGAGATATTTTACCATGAAGCGATGCATGCTGCTGCCCGCCA
Organism: Anopheles culicifacies; assembly: GCA_000473375.1. NCBI lineage: Eukaryota > Metazoa > Arthropoda > Insecta > Diptera > Culicidae > Anopheles > Anopheles culicifacies. The sequence goes on along the minus strand of KI422591.1, from coordinate 20,732 downwards.
GTATGCTGGGTCGGTACCGTGGATGTTGCCGATGCAGCGGACTGCTGCCGTTGCTGTGGCTGCTGAATGCACTGACCTAGCAGCATGGTGTGTTCGTTTTCCTCACCCAGCAGTGGATGGTTTTCGCGCACTCCTACAGGATAGTTATCCGTATCGATGTCATCCGTATCTTCGGCGTCCTACGGTGAAAAATGCGTTCAAAAAACAAACGACCGCACCAATCCGATTGGGCATGAAAAACATGTTCAATTGTTTGTATCATACAGGTATGCAGTTGGAATAGGTGGAGCCAGGAAACGAATGGTTGGGAGAGCAAGTAGGATTCAGGTGCGTTCATTAGCAACATTAACCAACCGCCTTCCCCCGCTATGGATGGCGTTACATGGATTAGTGATACGATGGGCACACATAACGATAAAGTCCATATGAAACCATACGAGATCCTCTTACACCGTAAAATTCAATTAGCAAGGAAAGCTGCCACACAATATGACGTGTGTAAAGCTTTCACAGCGTATCTATTGCTTTGCGATTACATTTATCGAAGGATTAATAACCGCCCCGTCTACCTGTAACCGATCAAGCACACGCAAACAGATGCAACGAACACAATTCAACCATACGAACATTGATTTGAACAGATTTTTACGCCGCTTTCCGTTACAGAAAAACCAAAGACACACACACACATTTGTTTGTTTGCCGAAATTGGTTTGCCTTAGTCATGTGATGTTAATGTGTCGGTGTTGTTCGTTTTGTTTTGTTTCAATTGCAAAAATAAATCCTCTATGCCATCATATCGCGCATCTCATTATCACTTACCCCATATAGGTTTGTAACGCTGCAAATGGAAAGCATTTAGTGTATGAAGTGGTAGTGAATTGGCTTTTTTTGTTTGTTTGTCGGTTTGACGAAGCAATTAAATTTTGCTATAACTAATTGACGACCAATACTTTGGACCATATTCGACGGTGCATTGGTGAACGGTTTCGCTGAATGAGAATGATCATGCTGCCGTTGGTGTATATGTTGCTCGAACAATTCGGGGGAAAAAAACGGAACGTGGGGAAATGGTAGGGAATTTAAAGGAGGTGCAGGTTACATCGCTACTCATATGTATCGAAGAGGATTGTTTGAAGAAAGCTTGACTGAACACGTTTGACAATAATGATCCCAAAATCGACAACATGGTGAATCTTTGAGGATGTAATACTTTCGTGCGGACGGATGGTAAAAGACCGACGATTGTGCACCAACAACCATCAAGAGGGTACCAGTGTAAGATGCAATGTGAAATAACAAACAACATACCTCGTCTTGCGGGAGGGCAAATGTTACGTTGACGGGTTTGGCCAGCTTTCCTTTGTACTGATGTTCGAACAGCATCGGATTGTAAAGCACGTTTTTCCACTGTCTGCTTAGTACAATGACAGCCTGTAACGAAAACAAAAAGATTATTACAAACTTGTTAAGTGGCTTGTGGAAGTTCGCTTTAAAGCTTACCTGCCGCATGATGCTTAACTGCGGGAGATATTGCTGTTTGAGCATATACTCAATTTTGGCAGCATTTTCATCGAGTACAAACTGTTGCAGCACCGTACACAGCTGACAGCTTGGATCCTCTTGCAGGGTTTTGGCGAGCGGTGTAAACTTGCCACCGTAGCGACTCTTTACCGGCCGGTGCAGTGAAGGACGTTCCCATGCGTCGGCCATAAGTGCAACCGTCACCGCCGTTCTGCGAATATACATCGCTTTCATGAGCGCAACCACCTTAATGGCGAAGCGATTGCAAGGGTTCATCCAGGCCGTAATAGCCGGCGAGGCAGTGCTGAGCAAGTTCCAATCTAAGCGCGTGTAGTCTATCTTCCGCGTGATTGGCGTTCTGGGCGGAGCGGCAAAGTTAAACCAAACCGTTTTGAAGTCGATTACACACGACGATGTTTTGCCATTATCGTTGCTGCAAGGAGCAACCGTACCGGTTGTAGCAGTACCACTACCAGCTTTGGACGATAGTGGATCAGAATTTGACCCGGGAGCGCTTGTAGATGCATGCGGTTGGCCAGCATTAGTAGCCGCTCCGACACTGGGTCCATTGTTTGAACTTTGGACGCCTTGCATTGCCGAACCAGCTGCTGGTTGTGCCGGCGATGGTTGATGAGCAGTTGCTGGTTGTGTGCCATCGCTAACGAATGACGCTCGCATGGCAGCTGCATCTATCTCATCCGGCACAATGTTCGCCTTGAACGTTTTCCCACCGTCACCAATGATTGTTGCTGTCGTAGTTGTAGTGGTGGTAGTGGTGGTTGTAATCTTGTCCTTCGATTTGATGTCGAACAGTGAGGAACGATCCTTCGCACTGCCACCGGCAGACTTCGGCGTGCCGGGCTTCTTCATGCCAAACTTTGCCAACGCTTCCGCTGCCATGTTACCACCAGCCTCATTGAGCAACGTAACCAAGTTGAGTGGATTGTTTAGCGTAATGCTGTTCTGATTCGCATCCGAATGAACTGTCGCCGTAGCGACCGGTTCCGGTTCTGGCTTGAGAGTTTCTTCCGCATTTTCTGACTTTTCAAACTGCGATCGTTTCACAATCTTAACGCTAACACCTTCCAATCCACCCTCGAACATAATGAAGCCCAGCCCACTGGAGTTACTACTGCCCTCCATGGTGGTGGCCGCTGGATCTTCCGGCAGGCGCGTGCAATCGAACATGGCACGGCTACGGTGCGACGGTATGGCTGTTATCACTATTTGCGAGTCCGGCAGGTTTGCCGATTCGTTCTTCAAGCGACGCAGTTGAGCATGGGCCTTCCCAATGTCGAGCGTAATGATCAGCTCCTCCAGCTGTTTTTCTGACGTTTCCAGCAGAATCGGTTCACCGGGCACATTGTCCGGACGGGTTTGGGACGAGAGGTGTGCTAACAGTGCCCGAGTGCCACGAATTAGACCACTTTTCTTCAAGCCACCCGATCGTACGGTCGGCTGTGTGTAGACCGTATGCATCGATGCTTTCGTCGTTTTGCCGAGATGGAACCGTGTTGAAACTCCCTCGAAACACACGGCCAACAAGGATGCACAGCTCAGCTCCTGTACGTTGTCCAGGGCAGCGAATGATATCACTTCCTCTACGACCGAGCTCTGGATGAGCGTAACGTTGATTTTTGGCAGAACGATCAAACCCTGCACTTGGGTGGATATGCTTTCTTCGTACACGTCCGTAAGGACCGGTCCACCGGGACCCTGCAGATTGCGTTCCGCAGTTGATCGCTTTGAGTTCGAGTGCACCTGCGACCAATAGCTGAGTGATTGATCACGTTTCAATATATTGACGGCTTCCACTTTCCGCACGCACGATGCATGGATGTTGTTGACCACGGTCAGTGGATGTAATGTAGAGAGGGTTGGTGTCAGCGATTCAATCATTCTGAAAACAGAAAATAATCAATTAATTTTCAAATATGAACACAGACTGGGATGGTGGTATCTGCGTCGGTGTTTTACACAACGAACCAGGTCTTATATGTCATTCGGATCGTTTCCCTATAGCAAGGACTTCAAGCTGCATGATTAAATTAGTCTAATGCGCGCTCGGACAGTCATACAATATCATGAAATAGTTTTTTTTTAAATTTACGGAACTTTACATAATTGTCAAATAATTTTAAATTACCTCTTATTTTTGTTTGTAATCTTCTTGCACTGTTTTCGAAACGGACAAAACGAAAACAAATAGATGAAATTCATCGAAGTAATCTCGTGCTATTCATACGATAAGTTACATTAGTACGATGTCCATAAATTACAGCCATTTTCTTATTTTAACTGCCATATTTGTTTGCATGGTACAACAATGTCATTTAAAACAACCGAAACCACTGGCCTCAGAAAAGGAAGTGCAAGAATTCGTAGCGAAATTAAAAACAATAATCGATGAACAAAAGTCACAATCCTTGTGGGAGCGATTGAAGAATGCCGATATGGAGGATTTAAAGGCGAACTTGGGAGTGCAAGCGAACGATAAGAATTACGCACGCAATAATCATCACTTCCGTAGGTCGAATTTTGATGATCACAAACATGGAAGGGAAGGCGAATTGATACAGCAAACCCCGAAATATTGTGGCAATTCTTCGAATGATTTGAAAAACGAGGATCAATCATGTGCGAATGAACAATCTGTTAGTACCCTTGCGTTCGATACACCGGATACAAATTCGTCTGTGTCGAAAAGGGTACGTTTTCTGAGGGCAAAATTCAAGCGCAAACAATCGTTCCCACAATACACGGAAATGTTAGGTCATTCGTCACGCTCTAACATTCGCCAACAGGATCCAGAAGAGGTGCGTCGATATTACATGCATTCTCATACGAAACGTACACGCACATCGGATGATAGTACCGAAGCTACTTCACTCGAAGAAAGTTTCCCACGTTTAGAACCGTTTCATACGTCCGCGTTTTCTTACCGTCCATTGGTGCGCCGTAAACGTCCAATAGATACGGTTCGAATGAATTAATAGCGCAATAAATAGAAAAAGAAAAAAAACACATACCTTTGTAATCCTTCCAGCAAAAGCGGTGTTAGCATCACGTCCACCTGTCCCTTGAACCGGACCACGATCGAGTTGCGTGTCGCAATCTCACCTTGTGAGCTGAGAAACTCATTTTCACCTTCCTTACTCTCCTGCTTATCGAAGCTACTGCGCACCAGTACGCTCGGATCCCACGGATGTGGTTTGGGCAGTGTGGAAAATCCACCTGCACCGGCACCGGACAGATTGCCGCTAACACCGCTACCCGCCGACGGTACATCGTACCGGGAAACAATCTTCACCTCACGACAGTTGGAGTATGTGTCGAAGTGGGGTATGAGTTTGCCCCCAATGTACACCAGCCCACCGTCTTCGTTTTGCTGGAACAGTGGCATGGAGAATGCGTCCGCTCCTAGCGGCATCGAACAATGCGACCAGTTTGAGCAGCGTACATGTGCCAGATGCGTCACGTAGCTGGCCATCAGTAGCGGTGAGTCGACGATCGGTCGGTTAATTTGCATGTGCAGATTTACTAGCGTGATGTCCTCCTGCGACGAAAGCGCCGATATGAACGAACTTGAAGAGAGCGAATGTGATTCGGAAGAGTCTTGCGGGTCAACCTGGTGGAATTAGAGAGACACAAACGGAATTAGTGATCAGTACACCGTGCACAAATATTTGTCCAAAACAAAACCATGAGATCGAAAGGTTGTTGTGTTGAAAAGTGCTACATAAGTTACCTGGACGATTACTATAGCTAATACTACTAATGCAGTTAGTGCTATTGAACTCTTAACAGTAATAGTACAAGAAAGAATTGTGTTTTAGTAAGGATTAATTATTCGGGAATAAAAGCGGGTGTTTACAATAATAAAGTGTTAATATTTCAACATAAGAGGAGAACATCTCAATATAAAAAAGATATTAATTGAATAAAAGGTATTAAAGTTATTCAAAACATAATTCTTGTTCTACTAATATTCAAACAATTATAATGACAATTGAAATTCAATACTACGCCTTATTTACCATCCAACGATCAATGTAGAATGAGGATAACGAGACCGGGACTAAAAACATTCCAAAATTCGTAAAAATGAAATAAAATTTAAACAAAAAACAGCACTCTACAGGCACACAGCAAAAGAACACAGCATTTAAAAAATATAATCCGTCCGTTGGCAATTACAAAACAAAAAACATATTGTTGTATCACCTTTAGATTGTTTCTACAAGATATAAAAACAAAAATAGTACCAGTCTGTACTCTTAACTGGACATGAGGCAATCATACTGAGAGGAAGTAAGAAAAATATAGATATGATATTGCTTAAGCCAAAAGCAAAAGCAGCGATGCTCAGAACAGCATATTAGTACACGAATGCTTCAGCAGAAAGCATGAACATGGAGATTTACCCACGAAAAGGAAACCTTCCTGAATAATGCTTATTTTCGGTCGGTTTTCCTTTCCGTGCCATTTCTCCCATGTGCTTTGCTACCGTGCTTTCCTGTCTTTTTTTTTTTTTTGGAAGCGAATACACACACACAAGGAAAGAAAAAAACAACAGTAAAATCTATACAAAAAATAGAGGTGCCTCACACTATGAATTTACGGAAGTTGAAGTTTTACTCACATCGTAAACTGGCTTAAAGTGACGGAACTCGGGCCGTGGTGAAATGTTGCTAAACTTACGCATCGGTGTCGCTAAACCATGGAGACGCCTTTCCTCTTCGTTCTGATTGGAGGGGCGCAGGATTTGTCGGCACACGACACACCAAACCCACATACATACATACGCGCACACACACACGCACGTACCACACGCACATCATCGCGGATAATGGTTGCATTTTTGCCATTGGCGGGGCCAAAGTATATGCCGGTTCGGTGCAATGTGGTGGTCACAATCAGGTGTATGTTTCATATCGTCCAATACATGTATGCAGGAAGGATGCAAATGAGTGTCGTATGTGTGTGTGGGTGTGCATATTGTGCCGATCATGAACAGGCGCGGTCGGTGAGGTTTGAATGGATGTGATAAAACATACGGCATGATTTTCATTTCCAGATTGAGACAGAGAAGAAAACATCATTTGATCATGTTTCATCGAATACGGTTACAGCAGCAAAAGATCGTACGATTGTTTAAATATTCACGGCAACAACGAAAAAAAAAAAACATTATTCAAGTACGTGGCACGTGAATAATGATTTTTGGTCAAACGCATTCAATTTAAAGTGGCAATCGACAGGGCAGAATTAGAGAATGGATAAGGAAACATGACATTTGGCTGCTTGCAAGTTCGATCGGCAAGGATCCACTGGGAGAAAAGCCACGATTGCATTGTGAATTTGCGTTTGATTTTCTTCGTGTTTATCACTTCATCGCATAATGGAATGATGGCATATCGTGTGCTTTTATCGTAGTGAAATCATTCTAACTACATAAGCTACGGGTTGATTGCTAGGAAAACAAAACCATAAATACTCTATGCTACATACTGCTTTGGCGCTTTACTACATAAGGCGTAACGCTGTTTGCTATGCGTTCCTCGTCGAAGGAAACGTAACGAAGCAGTAAAACATAACCAACTTCAAATGGAACATAATGTTAACATGATTTAGGATGCGAACTTGCATTCAAGATCGCAAGCTCCGCAAAGCACCGTGGAAGGATTGGATTGTTCGAGCCCAAACCTCCCTAACCTGTTGCCCGTTGGACAAATCGTTCCTCATATCGGGGGATAATGGTGCGAAAGACCCAACTAAATAATAACCTATCAATTTGGGAGTGTCTACGAGTACGGTACGAAATACCAATCACACACACACATACACTTACCAGCTCAGCAGTTGACTGGGGTCTCATCGGTAGGCTCCGGTGTTCGGGCGTATGGATCTCGTAATCACTTCGATGCGTCGAGAGCCGGCCCTCGAGCTCATTCGGTCCCACGATACTCAAATCGGATGCAAAGCGTTTCTTCTGTATCGCTACCGGATGTGGATGATGATCGACAACGCCAGCCTTCAGACTGGAACTTCGCGATGCATGCAAATCTTCGTCCGCCGAAAAGAATGCCTCCGACGGATTCTCCGACGTTAGTGAAACTGTACGCTGTACATCGCGCATTATAACCTCGTCCGAAGGCATCGGACGTATGCCGGTACTGGTGGGCAGTATTCCACCGAGCGACTGTTCCGAATCGGATGCCAACGGATGTCCGGGAGATGGAGCGGAATGAGACATTTCCAACATCATCTGATGATGATGATGCTGCTGCTGCTGCTGATTATGGTACTGCTGTGTGTGATGATGTTGCCCTTGATAGTGCTGATGATGTTGATGATGGTGATGCAGATGAGCTGACGTCGCCTGCTGCAAGTGGCCATGCTGGTCATCCACCATGAACGAACCATCCATTTCGCCCTGCAAATATTTGTCCACGGTCAGTCGCGAGTCGGAAGCGTAAGTTTTGCTAGCTTGTGATTGTAGCACCTTAAATCCTTTCGGTGTCAGCAACCGTGACTCAGTTCCATCCATTCGGCTGGGTGTCGGCGTTGATACCTTAGAACTGTTTGCTGTTGTTTTTGGACTAGAGTCCAACAATCGACAGTACGGAACATCGTGTGGAATTGTGCTTTGCCTGTAAAGGAGGTAAAACAATAAAAGAACATTAGTTAATAGTCGATCTTGCTAGAAAATTACTGATTTCATATTATGCATAAATTAAGGTAATGTAGGTAGTTTTATACAAAGTCTTTCAAGTATTTACGATAAGACTTCACCTGTAACATACCACTTCCGAACCATCGGTACTATAGGTTCCTTTTCTTACACAGAAGAAATAAAGAAATGTCCACAAAGCTTAAAACTCTACGCATTCTAGAACCCATTCAAGGAACCAAACAAAATTGGGGGTATTTGAAGGGAATGCTGCTTACCTTCCACTTGTGTAGGAAAATCGTCGACCACGAGCACGGTCCGAACCGAGTGGCGAGCCGACATCTTTTTCTTTCACCCGTTCCAGGGAAGATTTACCGGACCGTTCTCCCGGGCCTGTCCCCGCCATTGTTGTTGTTCCGCTACCAGCAGAAACGCCACCACTGCCGCCACGAATAAGCGTATTGTTGGGTGAAATTTCTGCCGATGTTGCTTTCTGTGCCAGTATCGCTTCATGTTTTTGTGGCAGATGCGGTGACTTGCTGTCCATCGTTGGTGCGGTTCCGCAACAAGCAGACGGAGCTCCACCACCATGCGCCGGTGGATGCCGATGACCGGAGCGGTGGAGATTTGGTTTGCCAATGTATTCATAGCATTCCTGCAGCGAGACCGGTTGCAAGCTGTACGGAGGCGTATGGAAAACGAGTTGTCCTTCGTGCAGTAAACTCTGACCGAACCCGTACTCTCGTGGGTTCGGATGGATATGGTAGCGAGCGATATTAATAAACTCCTGGATGTCTTGGGCGCATGGCTTGAAGAATCTGGGCCCATTGCGGTTGGTGCCGAAAAAGGCACAACCACCAACACAGCCACATCTCACCGGATCAGTGCTGCTGGACCAGAGGAACCACAGTTTTTTGTTCTTTTCATCGTGCACTTTCAAATAGCTGAAATCGGTGCGAATGGCAAATATGAGTAAATATAACATTTTAAACTATTTACATTGTATTTACTCACCTATGCTGCACTAAATGCAAACAATGCTCTGGTATGGGCAGTGCTGAGGCTGCTTCTAGAATAATTGGTCCCAGCGATACACAGCCTACCTCTAGCCATGGTTCGTTCGAATCAATATCGCGTCCGCTGTTGCGTGCCGAATGAAGCGACGCATACGGATCTTCCTTATCGCGTCGATAGTGAATCGATGGATCATCCGAACGATCGCGACCCTTTCGACTCGATATTGAACCGTACGGATCGTCCCTATGTTCTTTGGAATCTTTTCTATGCTGCGGATACGGTGGATCCACCGCATTATCGCGCCTTCCGGACTTCAAAACGCCAGCCGATGATCCGGATCCTGTGGATGAAATCATCGGCCCACCATCGTCCATCGCCGTGCGTCGATAAATCGGACCAGTCTCGTCAGACGTCTTGCGATAGGTATCTTCGGACACATGTTTGGTTGAGTTCTGATGGTGCAGCTTCGCCGAACGGCTACTACCGGTAGTATTGGTGTTGCTGTGCGAATTCCCACTACTATATTGACTAAAGTGGCCTCCGGTGGAGACAAACTGTCTCAGTAGTATAGTAGGAATCAGACCGGTTATGCCAGACTTCACCTGCTGTCCATGTAAGTTACACGTGGCCATACGAATTGGCGATATCCAGGTGTGCATTGCGGTACCGTTTTCTATCAAATAGAGATCCACCGCATCGACACCAACACGAGTCATTCGGTACTTAATATCCTCTGTTGACGGGCATCGGTACTTTGCATCTTCCTTCGTGTGTGGGCACGAGCTTGACGGTACACCGTGATGGCAATAGCGTACAGTTTTCGGTGATTTCAACTCATTTTCCGAATCCATGGTAAGAAAGACAAGTGTTTCCAACCCGGTCACAACGTTGCACAGCTGCGAGAGCGTCATTTTACCGGATAGCTTTCCGAGCTGTACTTCCAGCAGCCAAGCGTACTCGAGTGTTTCCTCTTCCAGCTGACGTCCCTCGTTGCTGAACATTGCATGCCCCCTGACCTGTACGGCCGATAGTAACAGATGACCCTGGCGCAAATGTTTATCCTTCCCCGGACGAATTGTATTGTCGGAAGAGATGAGAAATGACGGGCTTACAAGCACCTGCAGTTCTGTTTCGTAGAAACGCTTCTTCATCTCAAATCCTAACCGTTCGATCAACACGATGGGGCAAGGTGGATCGTTTTCATTGCAGTTCTTCATAACATGTGCTTGAAGGTCGTGTATCGTTACACTAACAATAACCTCCAGTGGACGGTAGAGCCTCGGGTCGAAGCGTTTTGGTTTCTCGTCCGGATTTAGACTTGTCTCGGAAAGCGATTTCGAGGGATCGTCTTTCGTAGATCCCGTAGACTTCCCGAGACCACTGCCGGCCAGTGGGTTACTGCGTGACGCATTCTTACTGTTTGAATTTTCCATATCCGTAAACGATTGATCTTCACCGAAAATGTTCTCCTTCAGGTGAATGAAGTTGCGTAGAATCGAACCATAGGCTAGCATTACCGAGGAACCAATCTCTAGCTCTACCGATACCTGATCCGGTGGTAAGCTGGTCGGATCGAAACGTGGTGCTCCACCCTCACCGACCGTGGTCCATGCGATAGCTGGTGATTTACGCATTTTCGGTATGCGCATCGGGCTTAGCAATATTTCCTCCTTCTCTGGTGTTGTTATATCCGCCTGAGGATCGGGCCCTAGCGGTGGCATCGGGTGGTAGATGTATTTGATCGATAGTGCCACTATGGGCACAGTCCAGCAGTCAATCCAACCAACTGCTCGCTGACAGACGCGACGCCACTTTTTGTTGATCAGCTCGGAGCGTTTTTTCACATTGCCATCACGCGTAAGAATGCGGGCATTTTCGTCCAGCGCCAGGAGAATCGGTCGACTGCTCGATATCTCCGGAATGTACATGCTCAGATCTAGTCCTTCGCCGTGGATCCAAAACACGATCGGCAGCTTCACCGGCAGGAAGTCATCGAACGGTAGCGAAAAGCTTAAATCGAACAGATCCCCACAGAAGGCTAGATGATGGTTCTCTTGGTTGGTGCTGGAACAATCGATCCAATTGAATTCGTTGCTAAGGGTTAGAATTTCGAACTCCTTGAGTATGACTCCAAATTTCCACGTGTATGGAACAAAGCTGAGTATGTCTGGGCGAGCCTTTGAAGCCCAATCTTCAATCAAATCCTGGAAGAACTCCTTGTGGGAAAACACAATATATGCCGTTGCTTTGCTACCCGTCAGGTTGATAGTCCACTCTTGATGATCATTCCATTTGATTGGATAATGTACTCTGCAATTATAGAAATAGTATTTTCATAAGTTTTACGTTTAGTTGTTTGAAACCAATCGATCGAATGACAATACTTACTTAACATTAAATTGCAGTGTTTCACATTCGGCCAGACTGCGATATTGTAAACTGGTTGTTGCTTCCACGTGAAGCAACTGGCCTGTCACCTTTGTGGCCATTCCATCCTGAAGAATTATCCATGGTAGCGTCACTTCCAAATACGATCCAGCACCAATATTTACATGAACGGCATTCGTTTCTTTGTTTTTCGAAAACAACACATCGATCGTTGCCTCGTTCAGTGTGCAAAGGCTTATGTCGAACGATCGCACCTCACGACGATCACCTGGTTTGGGTGGTTTTGTAACTGCCATTGGTTGATAATCTGGTGGAAAGAAGAACTTGAACAGATGATCTCGCTGGCGATCAGCCCACGGACCGTAGCTGAAGTCCGTGCCTTTGCCACACTTGATATCGATACCCCACACTGGTGGCGCCGCCTCTACCACATCTCCATTGGCGAGCGTCAGTGTAACCGGTTCCTCTGGCACAATACCGGCCTCGTCCATGTAGAAGTACAGTTCCATCAGGTTTGACATCATCACAACGAAACCTTCCCCCATGTATCGTGGCGGTTCATCCACCATCCCGGTAAACTTAGGACTCGGTGCAAGCAACACCTTCGCATTCTCTACTTTCGCCTTCACGAAGTGCATAAAGTGGTCCAACTTGGATACGGCCGGTTTCGTACTATAGACACAGTGCGCTTCTTCCACGCACAGTGAGAGCGTTGTCGGTGTAAGGCGATTCCCGAAGGCGAACCGTCCAGAACAGATGTCGATCTTGATGACCGGGATCAAATCACGCCACGTTGTCGCCGTCATTGCTTCCGGTCGTGGCTTTTTAATCTTTGCCGAAGCTTCACTGATGTGCCGCTGGTTTTCTTCGTTCATAATTTGTTCTTTGAATTTTGCTATCTCCTCTGCATTCATATCCTCCGTGGGAACCAGTACCGATGGTTTTAAGCCGAACGTTTTTTCCAGACGGGCGTACAAATCGGAACGGTTGTAGATGTGTACCTCAAACCCATTCAGCATCACCGATAGACGCGTGTCAGAGTGGGACAAATCTTCCGAAACATCCTTGGGCACGTACGAGCGCCACCATCGGAATATGAAGTAACCGTCCTGCACGCGCACCGTATAATCGAAACACACGTATACCACGTCCCGAAACATTATCTTCCCCGCCAAGGGATTAACGTTTAGCGAACCGATCTTAAAGTAGGCACCACGCACATACAACCGGTTGGCCAGCTTCGTGATGACGCAACCGACCAGACGCGAGTTGTAGAACGTAATGTAAACCATCCACACAATCGAGGACAGGAGCGACACCAGCAGCCAAACCATGTTCTTGTCCAACTTCATATCCTCCAGCGGCTGGGTCATGTTAAACTGACCCATGCTCATCAGATCGTCACCATTAAAGGCGGTTTCTTCCGTTACCTCGTAGCTCATTTTGCTTGATTTCTTGTTTCTTCCTTTCGTTGCGTTTAGTATCCGTGTACTTCAACGGTCAGCACAAACGACAAAAAATATCCTAAAAAGAAACGTAAAAAAAATATTACCCAGTTGAAATAAACTTGGATATGGTCCAAGAGTTGTAAAAAACATTATATTGCGGCAAATTAAACGGAAAGTAATTAAAGCTACGTACGTAAGCTAAAACACAGCTGTTTTTTTTTCTTTTTGTAAAATGGTAATGTCTACATTTTAACTTGACTTGTTGATATTCAAAAAAACATCATATCAACAATTCCAGTTCAACACACCATCATCACATCAAAGTAACCTTCAAATGCTAACTCGATCGATATGCTCCGGCTAGACCACTTCGTTCGATGGTACCATAAAAAATGTAAACAAAACATAGTACAAGCCGTTCACCATCAGCTGATGATGAATTTCATGGTGGGAGTACGCATTCCTCAGCAAGTGAAAGGAGATGTAAGTGGCTCCGCGCCATTGTTGCTGTTGACGAAGGTATGGTCGAGAAAAGACGTAGCACAACAAACGGGAGAAAAACTCGCGCTGACGCAGTACGCGCTCCCGGTGTTTACTGAACTGTTCCCGAACTGGTGCCACTACAACCACCGGACGAAGAAGAAACCAGTCGAGTGAAAAATCGATACACACAGAGTGCTTTTCGATCGATGGATTTGGCTAACTGTAATCACGAACCACCACAATGAATCAGAGTCCGTTTCTACAAATCACCATTCCGCTGATTACGCTTATCAGTGCTGTGGTATGCGATATTACGCATTTACAGCGGTGGAGAAAAATAACTCATAATCGACACACTTTGTGTTCAAGGTGGTGGCAGACAATTGAACATCCGTAGAGGGGGTCGACTATGTTGCAACTTTTTCACCATTTTACGAAACGCTTCAGGTCACACTTCATATTCCCTCGATTGCTCACCTTACACGCTGCCTTTTGCACACAGCAAAGCGGCATAATTAACTTAAATTAATACACAATTTCTAACGAAAACTAACAGCATCACAGTAAGAACTTGCACTCCCTGCCACCATCTTGGATTTTGATAAAAACCTGACATAAACAAAGGCTGCTGTCAATCCAATCCGAGTCGCTCGAATGAACACGGAAGGAACATTTCAAATGTCGCGCGGTGTCTCGTTACCCAAGCAACAACATTTTTGGCTCACTTTTGTTGAAACTATTTTTAGCCGTTTGAACAATACATCTTCACTGTGTGATAATCGTGTCTTTTCTAGTTAAAACATTGAAGAAATGCCTCAAAAGCACATAAAATTATGCAGAATGTAAAAATTCACACAAGTGAGATATTCTTTTTTTCCAACAGATGGCGTTGATGCGGAGCATTTGTTGTTTGGGAAGAATTCTCTTGACAACCCTCGATAAAACAGCCGGTCGATGACAGTGGCTTTGTTTACCTACAATATGTTTTTTACTATAGGCATCCAAACGGAAACAATACCATCAGTTCTTAACTAATGTTATGGTCAATTAAACACGAATTACACTTTAAATCTACAAATTCGGTTTACAATTAAAAGTTTACGTTGTATCGCATGGCTGCACACTAGGTATCGGCAATTATGAACGGACTGATAGCAATAGCAAACAGTGAATAAACGATCTAAACAATCGTCGTACAGTTGCAGTATGAACCAGATAGTGCGTTATTTGGAGCAGAATTGGTCTTACCCGTCAACTAGTCAGATATGCAAGTAATTCTCATGTAGACTGGTGATAACCACATCAGCAACATTGCAAAACACGAAAGCCACTGCATTAGTTGTGTATCGAGGATCCGTCCGCTTCAGCTCTACACTTGAATCACCGTACACACAGTTCCAAAATGGACTACTATTACGACGATTACTACGATGAATACTACGAACAGGCGGACCTAGCTGCTGCACGTTTATTGCATCGTGAACTAAGCTTCGAGGAAACGATTACCAATTGCTTGAGTCCATCCCTACGATTTGCCGCACAGTACATGATAAATTTCGTCGCCATCAATTTGCTGTTCAGTATTGTGGTCCAAGGATTGCGAAGGTTATTCCCAAGCTCACAACGATCGCTACATTGTCTAAGTTGCCTTTTTGGTGCCGCCCTGCTGTACCGTGTAATTGATCATGGGTTCTACCACTTTCTGCAATTAGCCATATCGCTTTACGTCGTTCAATGGACACTGCATCGATGGTTGTCCGCAAGCGGTCGATACATCAAAACACCATTCATCGTTATAGCGTACGGCATTGGAAACCTGCTGGTGAGCGAACTTCTCGAACCATCGCCTGAGACGTGGAATCGCATCCGTGGAACGCAGATGATCTTATTGATGAAGGTCTTGTCTTTGGCCTTCGATACAGAGGAGCACCAGAACCTACGAAATCAGTTGAACGTATTGTCCTATTGTGGATATATATTGTGTCCTGCAAATGTCGTCCTTGGACCATGGATTCCTTTTCAAGATTATTTAAACATCTGGAGCCCAACGATCGCGATCGGAAGTAATACTGGATCTGCAGGACGGTGGATTTTGAAACACGTGTTCAGAATAGTAATCAGTGCACTAGCGGCAGTAGTGTTTCTGCTTACATCGAATTGTGTGATTGATTACTTGCTAGCACCGATTGCCAACTGGAAGTGGGTCCGAGCGTATGGTAGAGCCCTTTCCTTCCGAACCAGCCACTACTTCATCGCCTACTTGTCACAATGCTCCATGATCGCAGCGGCCGTGGGTTGGAGCCCCGTAAGCTCTCCGATGGCAGTGGAATTTCCCCGTTCGCTGGTGCAAGTGGTGACAGCTTGGAACATACCGATGCACCAGTGGCTGAAGCGTTACATTTTCCGTACCACTAAGCGACCCTTCGGAACTGCGGCCGCAATTGCCCTCACGTACATCATATCTTCGCTGCTGCACGGATTGCATTACCGACTGTGGCTGACGTTGCTGACCATCGGCTCGTGGACGTTCGTGGAACATGAGGTACGGAAGAAACTTGCCGCCATCTACTCAGCGTGTGTCCTCGTTGGCAAGTGTCCCGGTTCGTGCACCGTGCATCAGCACCGAAGCAAAAGTGCATTCTGCATCATCATCAACACGCTTTTCTTCGTATTGAATGTATTCAATCTAATTTACCTTGGATGCATTTTCGAAACAACGGAAGGACCGCCGGAGGAAGCAGATCATGATAAATCCATGTTCGGTCGTTGGACAGAGCTTAATTATGCTTCCCACTGGATGCTAGTCTTCGCCTATCTGTTTTATTTCATTATCTGATAGAGAGAGAGAGAGATCTGTGTGTTTCAACAGCTTCACAGGTTCTACACAAGATCTTCCCCAGCCCAAAGCAGTATTTCAGAAACATCAGTAATTTACAAACGCCACTAGTAGTATCTAAACAGAATCAGTCAATTTAGACCATCTTTAATGTGCACAATTACTAATAATGTGATATGTTTTTTTAAAATACATCGAATTGTCATTCAATTAAAGGTAGTTACTAACAAATTATTGCTCAATAAAAGCAACAGCTCTCTTAAATAAAACTAAATTCGCAAATCACGTTGTGTGCAGTTAGCAGAATCTGGTATCACATCGCTGCAACTGTTGATTTCTCAATTTGTTTCGCTTAGCCAAGGACGAACGCTTAGCCAAATGGTACCGAGTATGGTGTGTGAACAATGCCTTTGTGTCTAGAGACTGATTTGCGAATCGTAAAAATTTGCAAACAACCGCAAACATTAAAATTCATCCAAATATTCACGTCAAGCAACCGTTTTCCCCACCCATCGGTTTGTGCCATGTTCCTTACGGGCCATTTACGATCGCTTAAGACCGCGGCAAAGAAGCACCCGTTTTTACATGAACGGTAACGCAAAAACCGCGCCAAGAACAACTAAAAACCCGAACACGGTAACGCTATTGCGCTAGGCAACATGTCGGTGGCTAACGGAAAGTGTCAAAGAGATATTTTTGACCGAACCGTGCCCCGCAGGGAAATCCTCGTTAGAAATCGGTTGGATGAAATTGGGCGTTATACTTTTTGATTCTTTTCTGACCACAGGCAATTCGTGGAACAGCTCCCAATGTTCACGTTGCGGTATATAAAGCCTGGCAAGCATATAAAACACGGGCATACGATCGGTTTCGAGTGGATGATGGTTACGCGCAACATTCACTTACTTTGGCTGCCTCATTCTTCTACTTTTGTGATCGGATGTGGTGTTTTTTTTTTGCTTCTAAACTCGTAGTAAATTTAACTGCTTTTTTGTTGTAGCAGCAAACCATCACCTGGTATCGGCGGCGAAGAGTAAAAGGAACGCTACAATTAAACCAAAAATATGTCACTTTTACTACGATCGAGTGATTTGTTGACGTACGTTTTTGACTACTGGCGATGGCAGGTCAAATATTTAAACCATCGAGGCCTATGGTGGTGTTGCGGGAAATGTCTTGTGCAACAACACGTTAACCGGATACTGCACCAACAAACTGAACCAACGTCCAACCTAATAGATCAATCATATTTCTACTGAAAGGGAAAATAAGACACACATACGGGTGAAGCAAAAAAACATTAGTCGCATCGGAAACAAGGGTGCTGAATATAGCATATAACCTTCTCATTATAATGGTTTATTGTCGACGCACGACACACAGTTATGAAACTTCTATTAAATGAGTTCCTGGTTGCGAGAGATGTATTGTTGCAATTCATTTCACTCACGAAAATCCGCATGCCACAGCTCTGAAAGCTCTGCAGCCTTTCTGATCGTGGATAAGAACACCCTGCGTACGCGACCCATCCCTTAGCTGCGTCACTATGACCCATTGCGAAAGGCCCCGGGTAAAACACCTTGCCAACAAATCTAGTGAAGGGTTGGAAGGAATAAGCAAAAAAATAAAAAGAGTTCCACCGTACTATCTTTTAAAATTAATCACACTCGCGCCCATCCCCGTTTTGTGCTGCAATAGGCGGGGACGCTTTCGCGCTATTTCCGCAATTCTATGGCCTGTACAGTTGGTCCCGATTTTGTTATCCGAATTGTACACCGAGCACGTATCAGAATAGAAAGAAAGAGAGAGGGAAACATGGGAAGATCGTCACCGGTCGACACGTTTAACATGTGAGCATGCAAAAATAAATGTTACCATCCACTCGGATTGCTTTGTCTCTGCGATCCGACCTTTTTTTTGTTTGCCGGCCACAATTTCTACGGCGGGAGCGGCCAAGTAAGATTACTGTGAAGGGTTAGAGCAACTTGTACCGGTGATACTGCACTTACTGTAGAGGTTTTCTTCTCTTCTTTTCGCTTAATCATAACAATCTCATGTGCACGACGCGCACCTGTCGTCGGTTGTCCGCACACTGCAGATAAGAGTCGACGGATACACTGACAATGAACATGACATCAACTGACAGGGGTGTTGGCACATACGACCGTCAGGATATTTTGTAACATTCAAAATAATTACTTCCCGTACTAGTCCTGCACAGCTAGGATACTAATGTAGAAATTGTTCCAACGAATGCATAACATTACAATTTTGATAAAGCAGGTTTTCTTCCTAGAAATCAGCTAGAATTGCTTCAACTTGGAAGCCAGATGCCCGCTGTTAGCTTCATGAAACAATTTCTTCAAGCCCGAAGAACGTCTAGGTTTGTCTCGTTCTCACGGTTGCATTTGTCAAACTTGTCCAAAACCTGTGAATGGAACCCCAACTTCCATTCTGCTAAGTGCCTTCTAGTCACTTCTGGGCAACGTTGGAAAATGAATAGAATAAAGGAGGAAAAGATAGCGGATAAATCGTTTAAGGCCCACATTGGTGACAAAAATAGGCGGAATGGAGGGGGGCAACTTCAAAAATCACTCCAGCGATATATACAGAGGATCATCTATATTCCAGAATTCTACAATTAGACAATTTATTAAGTATGGTGGCAGATCTTCATCAAGCAACCGTGGAGGCGCCTAGTCTCTTGTAAAACATTTAAGGAGTTTTTCGACCCTTTCAACATGGGTAATCGCTCGATGCCAAACAGTCATACTAGATTATCCAGCAAACTAGACCATAATCGAGTGTCCGAAACAAAAGTGGATCAGAACCACTGTGGATAACCGTTGAGTATGACCAAGGTACTGATAAGCTGAATATTAATACCGATGAGCTCTCCTAACCAGGCTTCAGGACATGTCTTATTGTCATTCCTTCCTAGCCACACAGCTAACAGAGGAAAGCCAGTCTAGAACATACAGAAGCCTAGTATCCTTGGACCTCGAAAGTAGAAGTGATCTTCAGTGATAAGACTCAAAAATTGCGTTTGAAGATCATCGGAAGACAATTACCTCCTAAGAAGCTAGACATTGGGGTGCAAGACAAGTACTATTTCACAGTGTATAACAACTGCAAATGTGGGATTACTTTGCATTCTACATCAGAGATATATGAATCGAGGAAATCTTCACTACCTTCCTATCTATCACTAACAGAAAAAGAAGATTTTTCTGTTTATGAATATCACTCAAGAGGAGATTTTCTGTTCAATAGGATTATTCGAATATGTAATCTGAATATCGTTCTTTCACGTTCCGGAACCATCTTTCTATGACACCGGGATCTCTTTTTTATCGGAACACCTTTCCTAACTCTTCTGATCCAACCACACAGTATTAATAAGTGTAACAAGCTGGCAAGACCAAATAGGTTGTTACTCCAAACAAAAACAATTAAGATCTCTCGAATGTCCTTGCGATGTGTGGAAGTTCGACGAGTTGGAATCCATAGAAAGGGACGGTTATGAAGGGCACGGACACAAAATGGAAGGAATTGGAGGTAAAGAAAGAACATCGGTAGGACCGAAAAAGAGAGAAACAATAAAAGAGGCGGAGGACTTCCAGGAAGTCAAGATCACGCGACTGACACCTGGACTTATATTGTGGCATTATTCGCAGCCGAGGAGATAGCAGCGCCGGTCTTGGAACGGACAGGACCGAGGTTCGAATCTCATTCGAGCCGTTCCCCTTGTACGCAGGATTGACTATCCTGTTGCGGGTACATTTAAGTCACGGAAGCCAGAAATGGCAGGCTAAGACCTCTTGATGTTGGAGAGCCACAGAAGAAGAAGAAGAAGGGGAGAGCAGTTCACCAAGGAATTATAAGATCGCAGGGCTCGCTTAACACGCTCATTAATGATAAACTTCGAGGTTAGAGGTAACCTGATGAGTACTTTAGCAAAATCTGGGAAACTAGATATTGAAGTCACAACAAGGGATAACCGTACAGTAAAAATAGAAAAGGCATAAAGTTCGATATCGACAGAGTATCTACGGTTTGATTAGAGTAGTAACTGCTATGTAGTCGATGCCCTTAGACTACCTTGAAAACATCAACAAGGACGAACAATTTGAACAACCATCGAACAACCCACGTGCACAGGGCAGTGTCCCTACAGCGATCATCCGACAGAACCAGGAAGAGTTACTCATAGTTGAAGCACCATTTCAACAACAACAAAAAAAGAAAACCGAAATTTATTACAATGCTCGTGACACTCTCAGCGAAAGTATCTGTCTCCGATCATCGGTATCTCTTTGAAATAAAAATCCATGACCTCTAGTGCAATGACTGCCAGGCTGCC
>KI422590.1:27978-72245 GCA_000473375.1 Anopheles culicifacies | reverse complement strand
AATTCTTGTCGGTTTTCAGATATATAAAATAATACATATTAGAATAGCTGTATACTCTTTGTATCGCTGTGAAGCTGAAAGAGCAACAATGAACATATCTCAGACAAGAAAAGTTCTAGAAAACAAAACGAATATGTCTGGAGGTTCAAAAGCTCAAGAATATAAGAAAAACAGAGAAGGTTGAGCTGAAATTTGAAGCAAAAAACAAAAAACAAAAACAATAGTTATTGGACCAGGTGAATAGTATAATCAGTAAGACCACGACTAATCAACACTGCCGGGCTTGGCTGAACTCTAGACTTGTTCGTGCCTTCCATACTCTGGTAGGTCGTTATTCAGGTTTCGGTAGTTTTTAAGCTACCAGATAACTAACCATTAGGGGTGAGCATGCCAAGACCGATTGAGTGTAGCCAAAAGAAGAGATACAAACTCCAACATACAAGCGAGCATGTCTGGGCGAAGGATATATAGGTTCTTTAGGGTCTTAAGGCTGCATGGGTTTTTTGCCGCCGACTATATATTTATTGAACTTCCTTCCTTTGCTTTTCCATACCATTAATTCGTTTTCCAGCATTCAGCAGTTGCAGTTGACTTTTCTTAAATGTCTAAAAATAAGCCACAACCATAGCGTTGCCAGTAACGAAAGCGTACACTAATATCGCGCTGGAAATAGTCTTGCCCCTTCTGCATTAGACATCTTCGCCATTTGCAATTCAAAATACCATTTTCCAAATGCAACCAATCGGCAAATGAATTTCAGGGTTGACCAGAACGAATCCGTTTCAACTCGCCTTATCTTCGTTGCTGCCTGCCTATTTAGCTTTGTGCACGGTATAGAAGCCGAAAGTTGATTCATCACGTCCATCCAGTTCGGGCGCATCGTTTCGCTAAGCGGTGAAACAGGTACGCTGCCCATAGAGGCGTGTGATACCGGCACGGAGCGCTTCGGTTGATTGTTGCCTTTTTCCACCAATTTGTTGTTCTATGCAGTTATCCTTGAAAAATGCAGTCTTCACATATCATCGGCAGCATGGTTCGAGTCGTCTCCGGATCATCGTGAACCAAACCGGGTCGACCCATATGTATCGATCGGTCGTCAAAATTGGCGTAAAGCAGCGTCTTTGGTTTTGTTTTTGGTGCACTTTAAGAGTTTTTTTTTGAGTGTGTTTGGACATCAGATTAGATCTCTAAAAAATGAGGAAACGAAACAGAACAAAACCGGCTCATATTTGACATCATTCTTCGTGTGATTTTTTTGATCAATGTATGACATTAATAGAACTCACTCAAACAAGTTATTTCGCTCTGCTCTTTGAGTCTTCGTTAGGTTATCTATCGTGTGTATCGCACAGTTTAGTTTTAAAACGTTTGAGTCAACACTAAACCATTAAGATTAATCCGAATCATAAGTCAGGATCCAAAAGATCCATGACTTGAGATTGAATTCGGATTGGACCAATCTAGGATCCAATCCTAGACTCCTCATCACCCGCAATGACACACAGAGGATCTAGAAAAAGCAAAGAAGTAGTGATCAGTAATCAAAGAAGTCTTTCGCCATATGTCGCACAGGAGGCTCTTAGAAAAATAAAATCTGTTTCGCTGTCCATGACGAGCATAACCCTAGCAGACAAGTTAAGCAAAAGGAAAAGAATTTGAAGATGTGTACGATGCCTTCGCATAATAGACTCGTTTGGCTTCCATTTGACGCCATTTTTGTTTGCAAATTGTTTGCTTTATTTTTCATTTGTGTAATCTCGATGATTTGATCCAAACACCCTAATGCCCATAAATCGCGAAAGAATACAGAATTGTTTTACTTTAAATTTTACATTATAATGTATTTAAATTGTATGCCTTGCGGCATTTGAGATGAGTTTGCTGGAAGCGAATTAATTGCCCATACGTACAGAACGTCCATTTCACCAGATGGTCGCTAGCTTTCAAAAGTTCTTGAGCTCTGGATGCTTTGAATATTTAATCAGTTAGATAATAAGACAAGGAAATGAAAACAAAAGTATAAAACCCAATCCTCCTGGAAATGGATACCATAAAAACAGGTTTCTCCCGGCTAATTTGCATATTCTCGGTGCGGTACGCGTTGGATGATCATTAGATGGGATCTTTGCAATAAGCGAAATAATAAAAAAAAACTGATTTCGGCAAGGAGTGGCTAGCGAGAGTGAAAAGATAACACAAGCAAAAACCACGCAGACAAACACTTCACCACACTCAAAAATAGTTCTTCTTGGCGAAATAGTTTAGACGAAAACAAAACGATCTTCTGACCGGGGAGTTAAATGGCAAAAGTCATATTTTTGCATGCTGCCTCTTCGTTTACGTGCCTACTGATGTGGTGCTCCTGGCAAATAAGAACAAGCTACACTGGATGCTAAGAATCAAGGGTAACTGATCCGATGTGTTCCACACGGAGTCACGGATCAATGTGGGTTCATAAAATAAAATATTGTTTGATGTTCTTTCTAAATGCTACCAGTAGTATAAACTTTTTGCACTAAATATTCAAGGACAGATGTTAAAAAAAAAGTATGACATTAGCCGAGGTGGCTTAAATGTGTTAAAACTTTCTTTGGCGTTAACGTTCTGCACAGGTGCGCCCAAGACATTAAACCAATATATCTGACGATGAAGCCACCATTTGGATTCTCCAAATTTGGCGATCGGTTCTCATCAAGCTGAACAAACAGATCGGTCCACAACAATACATAGGAATTGGGGGTTCGTCCACACCTCACTTCTATTCTTTTTTGCTGATATTTCTAATATTCTTTACATATGCTCGAATTTTGTCAATAGCTGTCGCTTCACACCACAGGTGAACAAAGTCGGTCTGATGCTACTGCTTGAACGCTGGTGGGGATAGCCAATAAGTAGCAAAAAAACATCACACATACACACGATTTTTGGCTGTATAATACCGAAAATATTTAAATGGGCGGGACTCGAGGCTTAATAACCGTTCAAAAGCAGAGTTTCCAACAGAGACTCGCCCAAACAAAAAAAACACCAAACGTATCAACTAATTGGAAAAAAACCTGCAGAAAGCTTTCCGCACCACAGCTTTTGCCGAACAGGGGGTTTAGGCGAATGGCGTTCAGATTTATTGCCAATGGGCTGAACATTTCTAACCAGATTTTCATGCTTTCCATGGTCTTCCATTCTTGTGTCGTGCATCAAGTGTAAGAAAACGAAAACGAAAACAAAGAGTTGCATTTGGTAAAAATAACTCAGGACGACGCCTTTCCATATCGTCCAACGCCCAGTATATATATGGCCAGAGTCCTGTTCCTTCATCAGTCAAATTCGATCTTTCCTACGAACAGGCCACTGGAAGGAAGTCTTCTGAAGACATTCTTACAAGTGTTCTATTGTGAGTGCGCGTTAAAAGTTCGTCTTATTCCGAAACACACAGACACACAGTTACAATGCGCTTTCTTGTGGTGAGTTCATTCAAGTTATCTCAGCTAGCGAAACATCCCCTTCAGTGGCTATACACAGTTTAGGCTTACGATACAAACCGATTGCCATTTTTGTTGGTACGATCGTTAATTGTTCCTGCACAAGTGATCATCATTCAACAAAGCACGGAGAGCAGAGAGTATCATCAATCAATTGTGTGCTTGTGTACTGGAGAAGGAAATAGCGCTGTGGCAGAACATTCGCGTTTTACCTACACCGTAGCTAGTAGTTGAAAACCTGCGCCTCTTAAGATTTAACTCTCACTGCAGATGCCTCACTGAAGATAAGCAAACCTCTAACGAATTATCTCTTTTTTTCCCTTTTTCTTCTGCCCACAATTAAAGGTTTTAACCGCCTGTTTGGCAGTTGCCTCGGCAGACATTGGGCTAAAGTTGCGTCAAGCAGCCGGTGCCGGTAGCAGCAGTTACGATGTTGGCCAACAGTCGGTGAGCATTGATTACGCGCCCACCGTATACGAAGACACGGTGGGTGGTGCATCGCCCAACGCACGCTCGTATGGTGGTTCCGGTTTCGGAGGTTCCGTTGCTGGAGCAAACGCTGGAGCTGTTGCTGGTGCCGGTGCTGTTGCCGGTGCTGGTGCTAGTGGATTTGGTGGTAACTTCGGAGGTGCCTCGGCCCGTTCTGGTGCGGCAGCCGGTAGCGCTGAGTACAATGCCGGCTATCAGGCTGGTCTTCGTGCGGGTGCTAGTGCGTCTGCCGGTGCCTCGGCCACTGGAGGATCATTCGGTACCGGTAGTCGATTCGGTTCGTCGGGATCGTTCTCTGGAGCTAGCAGCAACAGTTTCGCCTCGGGATCCAGCTTCGGTTCGTCGTCCGGTGCTTCCAGCTTCGGTTCGTCGTCCGGTGCTTCCAGCTCGGCCGTCGCCCAGACCCAGGTCCGTTATGCTGCTCCGGTAATCCAGAAGAACTTCTACTATCACGTTGCGCCCGAGGAGCCGAAGACTGCTGCCGGTGCTAACACGCTCACCATCACGCCCCGCAAGCACTACAAGGTCATCTTCATTAAGGCCCCGTCTGCCAGTGCTGATGCCGCTTCCTCTGCCCAGGCTGCCAGCCGTACCGAGGAGAAGACGCTCGTCTATGTGCTCGTTAACAAGCCTGCCAAGGCAAAGGCCGGTGCCGTTGCTGATGCCAGCTCGTTCGCTTCCGCCAAGCCAGAGGTATACTTCATCAAGTACCAGGGCAAGGATGCTCAGGCCCAAGCCGGATCTAGCTCGTTCGCCGGTGCTGGTGCTGGTGCTGGATCTTTCGCTGGAGCCGACTCTTTCGCTACTGGCGGTGCTGGTTTTGATGGCGGTTTCGGTGGTGCCTCGTACGCTGATGCCGGTGCATCTGCTGGTGCTGGTGTGGCCAATGACTTTGTTGATTTCGGTGCTCGCAGCGGTGTGTCTAGCAGCTCGGCTGGTAACAGCGGTTACAACGCCGGATATACTGCCGGCTACACTGCCGCCGCTAGCGGTGCTGGGCTTGGTGTAACGCCCTCGTACGATAGCGTTGCCGTGGGAGCTAACGCTGGCACTAGTAGCTTCGTGTACTAAGCAGCTAGCACGACGGATGCCTTGTGCAACAATTAACCTATTCCAAAGCATCTGTGTTCAATCTAAACTGGCCCACTGTGGATCGGTTCAGTTGCACACTCCTGGTAATGAAAATACGATGCTCTGTAAAATGGATTATAGATTGGATGAATGGACAACGTTGTGTAACAAGTACCTCATGTAGTTTTTCCTCCCCAGTGTTCCTTTTCTTTCCACCTTCGTCCTTGATGTTTCCACCGTTCTGTAGTGACATAAAACAACTTAAGATAGATTTATTTTCCCTTTGAGTGATTGACTATCGGAGAAAGCTGTATCGTAACGAACGAATATGCACACGGCTAGAAAGAAGAAGAGGACGAGCAGCGTTTAGTGCACCAAACACGTTTTCGATACAACCTTAGTTTGTGCGTACACATAAGTAAGAAGCCAGCATTGTATCATAAGACAAGTGTATCCAAACACCCACGCACACACATAAACATACACATATACGTATAAATTTGGATAAAACAATTATCCTCAACAGAATAAATGATAATATAAACCAAATGTGTTATCTAAAACAAGAGCGTTTCTATTTTTACAAGATAAAGAGAAAGAGAAAGGGAGTGCAAGTCAACAGTGAGAGCACATATCAACAGAGGACGAGGAGATCACATCGATGTGCTAATATTCCTTCTTCTTAACATCTTTGTTAAGGCACCAACCAAAGATACTATTGTAAACCTAGCGATTTTTAGACCCCGTTGTCAGTTGTATAAGAATAATGCTGATGTGGGAACGGTAAAGTTGACGATATCAGGGCTGCTCCGATAACTTCCGTTCAGTTAGGTAATCAATCAAAGCCTACATCTCTGCAGTGGCAGGGTTAAGTCTTTCGAGATCCTGAGCTGAATGTTTGTTGATTTCCCAACACCAGTTAAGAGCTTCATGAACTTGAAACTTGACGAAGACAAGAGGTATGGTCGGTTACTTAAGAAAATGCTAATGGAGGTACGGTCTGCTGTGAAAAATAGCCTTTGCTATCAGTTCCTTGCTTTACACGACCAGTGAGTTTCCGCCTGCTCTGCTTTTTGTTTGATTAATATACGTAGATAGAGAGAGAGCAAAAATAGAGTATTTGAAGGTCTACTTAGATAATTTTAAATTGACGGTTATTTAGTATACCTGATACTCTAACTGGACGGAGCGATTCAATGTTGAGGTTCTCTGCACCCTACCTACAATTCTTATCGTTACAATTCTTAGCGTAGTCAGACCAATACGAAGACTACTGTGCTACTAGCCAGACCAATACGAGGACTGTAAATCTGACGAAGGATTCCAGTGGGCTAACGTTGACCCTTGCAAATGAAGAATTCATGGAGTTTACGTTCTGCAGCGAGACACCTATCAATCAATTTACTCTTCTGAGCAGTGACGTTTTTAGCCTTTGAGGGAACCTATGTGAAAAAAAAAATCATGGGCCCTAAGGGAAAGGGCTATGTTAGACTGTCTTCGAGTCCCCAAGCCACAATCTCCGGATATCTTCCAAAATCGGGCCCTCCTGTAGCTATTTATCCCGTTTTACCGTTTAAGTCTCCGTTGCTTCTGAGTATTACTCGCTGTATTCTTGCTTTTCCAGAGCATCACAGCAGAATGCGTTCTGGATAACAGGATATAACCTGATAAATAACCGTTTAAATTATGAACTGATGAATATCGTAATATTTTTTTAGAACCCTCGAGTGTGATGCATTTTTCAGCCCAGACGGAATAACCCTTTTTTTTCTTTTTTATTTGATTCGCTAGTTAGTCATTGAGCTCAAAGTCGTGTTAGTCTGCTCCATGGTTTATCTGATCGAGACCTCATGTCGGTACAGATCAGATCCGATCCCACAATTGAGGAGCATTTACACGAACTTCTACCTTTTAAGCTTAGCAGAAGATCCCAGTTTGATTGACAAATTTGTAATACAGCATCCTTGTTAACGAAATTTTCTCTTATCAGTACTCCACAACCAAAGCACACTGCAACATTACGCAAGGCAACATGGTAATTAGCGTGATAATCAAACCACGCTGAACATAAAACCAAATGCTACAACACGCAGCAGGCTGAGATCCATGGTTGATCGCACGAATTTATAGCTTCGATCCAAACGTTCAGCCTCATTTCCATACGTTTGGTGGCCTTTTGTAGCAGCAGCACTGATAAACTTTGCGAAAAAAACGTTTTTGCTAGTCCCACTAAATTTAAAACACAAAAAACAAGCTTTGGGTCCTAATGGATGTGCTGAAAGAAGATTGCAAGAAGAATTAGTAATAGCTAAAAATAATCGCATGAATTTAGTTTCACACATCTTCTACTGGATTACTATATAAAAGGCGAAAATTCTAAACCTCATTCAGTTCACTACAACCTTTGGCAACAAAAGGTCACTCGAAAGAAATCTGCTCACGGATACTCCAGTCTTCCTGTGCTTTTGACAAACTTCAAAATGCGCTTCTTTATGGTGAGTTTCCCATAGGCTAACAATTCACCGATCAACCAGTTCAACGAGGACGAACGAACACAGCAATCAATCGAGATACTAAACTGCAACGTTTGACAGTGATCAGAAAGCTTGGCTTAAACACTCCAGCATAACTCACATCGTCTGTTCGTCTGAAGATTTCTCATTCGCTTGACATCTTTCTCTGTTTGCAGATTATCGCCGCATGCATTGGGATCGCTTCAGCAATCCCGGTCGAATTTGCGTCGTCCGATGCTACAGCAACTAGTGGTGTACAACCAGCAGTGAGAATTCTACCTACGCCGCTCGTTTACCAGGATACGGTTGGAGGGGATAGTCAACTAACAGGAAGTGGTGGATTTCAACCAGGTGTGCTGGCAACGGCAACGTCCACTGCTGGCGTAGGTGGATTTCAGCCAGGATTTGGAGGTGTGCAGTCAAAGTCAACATCCACTGCTGGCGTAGGTGGTTTTCAGCCTGGATTTGGAGGAGTGCAGACAACGGCAGTATCGAATGCTGGTGTTGGTGTGGATGTTGGCACTTATGCTAACGCCAACACCGAGGTCCGTCTTGCTGCTCCAATAATCGAGAAGAACTTCTACTATCACGTTGCACCCGAGGAGCCGAACGTTAATGTCGGTGTTAATACGCTCACCATCACGCCCCGCAAGCACTTCAAGGTCATCTTCATCAAGGCCCCGTCTGACAGCGCCAATGCCGAATCTACTTCCAGGGCTGCCACCAAAACGGAAGAAAAGACGATTGTCTACGTGCTGGTTAACAACAAGTCGAAGGCAAAGGGTGATAGCGATGCTAGCGCCAACTCGTTCGTCGCCGGTAAGCCAGAGGTATACTTTGTTAAGTACCAGGGCAAGGATCGTCAGGTTACTGCAGTCTCACGCGCTAGATCTGGTGCTGGTACGAGCGGCTCGTTTGCTAATGCCGGGGCTGGCGCCGGTGGCAATACAAACGGTGTCTTTGCCAACGCTGACGCTGCTGCCAGGGCTGGATATAATAACAATTTCGGCGGCACTGGAGCATTTGCGAATGCCGCTGCCAATGCAGGTGTCGGTGCCCAAAACAGCGGGCTTGGAAATGGCGCTATTGCTAATGCTAACGCTGCCGCTAACAGTGGCAACTTCTTCTAAGTACCTAACACGGTTTGTTTAGGTCTTACTCTACTGTTAACCTGTTCCAAAGCGCCCAGCGTCAGTTTTAATAGGTGTTCTGTGAGAAAGTCTAGTTATACCGTAGTATGGTTGCCATACGCACATTTTAAGCAAGGAGTACCTTTACAATTGTTTCACTTCCCCATATCTTTCCTTTCTTCTGATGCACTTCAACAAACTTATGGTAAAAAAAAAACGTTAACAAATAAGATAGATTTATTTTCCCTTGTATTGGTAAAGTTGTAACAAAACTCCACCTTTTAACGACACAGCAGCAGCTGATGTGCAAGGTGTGAGAAAAGATGCTATCGATTAATCAGAGCACCCGATAGGAGAGTCTTTTCACTAAATGTACATGTAGTAAGAAGCCAACTTTTAGCGTTACGACAACAACGTTCCAAAACCAAACGCAGGCAGATATGCATACATGCGTGGTACGAAATTTGGATATTTGTATTATAATGGATTGTAAAAATAAAAAAACACATAGTGAACATAAACCAACTATCTACATACATTGCAATATTGATGACATTATCTCTGCAAATAAAATGGTTTTTTTTAATATCTCCCATTCCTCTTAGCGTAACGGCTATCTCTAGACAGGTCTTCAAGATACTCTGCCATAACTGGATAACTAGACGTAATTTTGTAACATACAACACCAACCTAACTCGTTTCTAACACATGAGCATTGTTAGGATTTTCTTTAAAACTTAATAACATTAACCTCCAAACGTCGCACTCTGTCATTACGAAACCCCTCTAAAAGGGTAAGAAAATAGATGGAGGTTTGAAAATAATATTGGCACTATGTACTGGAAGAATGTTAGCGCGGAGCTCGGGGTTTTTACAATGGGCGAACGTTGCTTCTGCCTTGGCGCGAGGTGTCAGGTGGAGGTGTGGTTTTCGAACTCGCTTTCCCATGCTGCTGTGCTCTACCGGTCATGCTAAGTGATCTTCATAAAATCCCCCTCCTTGTCACCAAACACCCGAAGAACAGCTTTTACATGTGATGCTGCTGTCGCGATTCGATTAGTGATGATACAATCAGTGATGCTTAAGATTTCCGAAGAAGGGATATGTGTCTTGTGGGCCAAAAAACAAAACAAAACAAACAAATATTCAAAAACACATACACCCAAAACCGCAACCGATTCGGGAAATATCGGAGTTCAGTCAGATCGGCAGATCTAATATCAGAAGTTCATCGGTGACTGAAATAGAGTAATAAAAATAATGAAGAAAACAAAAGCTCAGATATTCAAACATTAATAATTACCACCCTTTCCAGGCATTGCCCTGGCATCGTGGCCTTAAACCGTGCAAACCATTGCGTGAGGATTTCGGAAATTTCTAACTAGATTTACATCCCCACCGTCGCGATTCGTCCACAGACAACAAATGGCATCTCATGATGTATCTCCATCGCGCGTATCGGTCGGATCGTGCGGGATGAGTAGGCGAGAGCGAAAATAACACAACGCAGCAAAGGAAACTTTTTTGATATTCGCTGAATTAATAAACGACAGCCAAAACTAGCTAGACAATGCTAGAGGAGACAAAAATGAAGTCTAAATGAATATTGAGCATCTGCTATTGATACGGTGTGTATATATAAGGCGTTGGTCCTACCGATGGTTCAGTTAAGTTCGATCGTTCCAACGAGCACACTGCTCAAATAGTTACATCGAGCAGTTGAACAAACTGTTGTTGTTGCCGGTGAATATTAACCATACACAAAAATGCGCTTTTTTGTGGTGAGTTTCCATTAGTCGTTCGTAGTGTAGATTAAGCTCCCAAAGGTACTTGGTGATAATGACAGCTAGATCAGCAGTTACATCAGTTGTAACTGTCTCTCCGGTCACCTATCAACTGTTGATCACAAAAATACGATGGATTTTACTGCAATCAAACCCGCACGGCTGTAGATATCCCCGAGATCAGTGTCCAGAGATTTCGTCGAATAAAAAACCTTTAAGCCGGTGTTTCCTCAACTCCTCAAAGTCTACTAAATCTTCCTTCTCTGTGGCAATCTTCTTCACAAATGTTGCAAGATATGATGCAAGTATTGTAATCAATTTATTTTTCTTTCTCCTAAACCACTTTGCAGATCTTTGCAGCCTGTTTGGCTGTCGCTTCTGCTGATATTGGCTTGAAGCTTCGTCAAGCTGCAGCTGCTGGTGCTGCAAGCAGCTACGACGTTGGCCAACAGTCCGTATCCGTGGACTATGTGCCAGCAGTGTTCGAGGACACTGTCGTTGGTGGTGCTGATTTTGGCGACTCTTCGGTACGGTCTTCAGCGTTCAGTGAGTCTGCTGCTACTGCCGGTGCTGGTAGCTCAGAATACGATGCCGGTTACCAAGCAGGACTTCGTGCAGCTGCTGCGGGTGCCACTGCCAATGCTAATGCAGGATCGGTCGGTGTTGCCGATACCCGATTCGGTGCATCCGGAGCGTTCTCTGGAGCTTCGGCCAGCAGCAACAGTTTCGCCTCGGGATCCTCCTCTGGTGCCTCTTCTAGCGCTTCCAGCTCGGCCGCTGCCCAGACCCAGGTCCGTTATGCTGCTCCAGTAATCCAGAAGCACTTCTACTACCACGTTGCGCCCGAGGAGCCGAAGGCTGCTGCCGGCGCTAACACGCTTACCATCACGCCCCGCAAGCACTACAAGGTCATCTTCATCAAGGCTCCGTCTCTCAGTGCCGAGGCCGGTGCATCAGCACAAGCTGCCAGCCGTACCGAGGAGAAGACTATTGTCTACGTGTTGGTTAACAAGCCTTCTAAGGCTGCGGCCGGTTCGATTGCGGATGCCAGCTCGTTCTCTTCCGGCAAGCCGGAGGTCTACTTCATCAAGTATCAGGGCAAGGATGCTCAAGCTGGTGCCACCGCTTACAGTGGTGCTTCCGCCGATGCATTCAGTGGTGCTTCCGCCGATGGGTTCAGTAGTGCCTCCGCTGGCGCTAATGCTTTCGGTTCTGCCGCTGGAGATGCTGGATTCGGTTCGAATTTTGATGGTTCCGCAGGATCGTTCGCTGGTTCATCTGCCAGTGCGGGAGCGACCAGCGGTAATGACTACGAATTCAATGTGCGCTCGGACAGCGGATCTGTCGCCTCTGCTGGTAACACCGGATTCAATGCTGCGTCTGTTGGGGCGGGATCTTCCTCCTCGTACGATGGTCTCGCTGTTGGTGCTGATGCAGGCTCTAGCGCTGTTAACACCGTAGTCTACTAAGGCTCCGAACGAACCTCAACCAAAAGAGCCAACCTCCAACTCAACCCAAAGCGCTAGTGTTTGTCTTGAGACAGTGCACAACAAAGACTGTAGAGATACACGAAATGCCCAGCAACCGAGCGATGAGATTACGTACTGTTCAAACAGTTCAATTGCAAATGAAGCGGACAAACATCCCTCCCTCGTATGAATAGGAAGAAAAACATGATTGAGCATCAAACTGCATGAACTCTATGCGAAGCGTCACAGCGTCTCTGCAATTCTGCACTTGTAGTTACCATTTACTTCCGCCTTTACCAATTAACGTTGTCTTTATTCGTTTCCCAAAACTAAGCTCAATAAAGAAGATGTACACAAAAATTTGAATCTTCCACACGTCCATGCGATTGATGGCGAAAAGTAAAGAATAGCGAAATCCTTATAATACTCCACACGTACTATTATATCTCACCACATTATGCATACACGAGATATCGAGAGTTGCGTAATTTGTGTTATTTTTTGTTTCGGTTTAATCGGAAAGCGAACGATTTATATTGGCGGGTTGACGGAATGAGGATGATCCGATTGAAAGCAGAATGCGGCGCACACCCGAAAACGATGTGTATCATGATTAACGCATCTCCTGCGGTGACCTTGATCTATGAGAATCCGACTGCCGGACGGCAAAGGCAATTCAGAAACAGGTCTGACAGGTCTTGTGGAGAGCCAACCTTTGGAAATCCACGGTCAAGTTTTGGTGTCTCTTGTATTGTCAACCCTGTCTTCCCACTGGCATTCGGTCAAGTAGATATTGCCATGTAGATGCGCAGGTATTGTAACATCATCATTAGCATATACTTCATTATTAGTCTTTAAGCTTACCATTTCCAATGAAGCAGGTGCAGGCTGTTGTTTCGTATCATGCAGCTAACAAAACGTATTTCTGATATTGCAAATGATGTCCACAAGGAAACATTTCCATGTATTACGTAACGCTGATAAGGAGGAGGAGGTGTAGTCCTGATCCTGCTAGTGCTGCGATATCTTACGTAGGAAGGATTGGGATGAGGGGGGATCAAAGTTGTTTTACGTAACGATACGTAACATATAATTTTTCTCGTAGTTCCTTACCTTCTTGGTGCGAGAGAGAATCAACGGAGCGACTCGATGGCCAAGGAGATAGCGATGCCCCGCAGAACTATTCCGTTGCAGGTAAATCTAAGTCATGGAAGCCAGGAATGGTTGGCCCAATGCCTCTCGAGTTCTCCGTATTGTCAAGAAGACGATTGTGAAAACTGTAAGATAACTTCAATATTTTCTGTCTAATGCCAGTTATTTTAAATTTAAACCAGAAGACCAAAGACAAGACCTGTCTCATTGAAGAGCTTACGCATCTCAGTTGAGTCTCATGGGAACTTACCTTCCCATCCCAGGTAGGTTCTGAAATTGTTCTAAATACTATACTCATAAAGGCTTCGGTTCTTTTTCCGGCTTTTCCAAATCTTTATGGTATAGCTCTATGGCATTGCTATGAGACCATCTGCTGGAATAGAGTACTTTCGCTGGATCCAGCCGGAGGTGGAGGTGAACGGCCTTTCATCTACTTTTCTGGAAATTGATTTACGTCACAATGCACAGAACATCTGTACAATGTGTTCTGGTTAGCTTGATCAAGTGGATGTACATAATTCGGTGGAGAGATGCATCCGGGAGTGGAGCAGAACAATTTTAAATCTACTTTCCTTGAGTTGGATTGACGTCACCATACATAGAACATCTGCATCGCCTATGAGAGTATCCCTGAATTGATTTTGCAACCAACACTCTCGTTTGAATTACCGCTTTTGGGAACATCCAGTTCCATGCGAACTTGGGTCCTCTTTCCTGTTTTTCGCTTACCGTCACACCAACCACTAGTTGCTGTGGAAGAAAAAGTAATGTGAAACTAGTTAGAACTACATCTTTAACTAATGTTACCGAATGAGTCTGTTCTACAATAAGATTTGTTTCGGACATGTTGGGAAGAACAAGAGCTTACAGCAAGACAGTATATTTTGTGTCCAGTACGAAACATGTTCTAACAGCACGTGGTGTTTATTTCTGTTTCTAGTTCCATATTGCATATCTTTGTTACGCTGCAAGTTAGTACGTACATTTCACAAATCAACGTATTAATTCTACTGGTGATATCAATGAGGCACATCCATGTTGCGTTAACAGTTTGATTCTTTTTAGATATATTTCGGTATAAAAAACAGAGCGTGTCGTGCGATTTTTGCGTAAACAGTAACACTACTCGCGCAGAACTTTCCTTAAAATGTTGATCGACAGTAACAATAAATAAATACAAAAAAAAAACAATTAAATATATAAATTAATATATTTTGCAATAAAACAGAGAACGGATTCAATCAGAGGCACATGTTTATAGTTAATTTTCTTTTTTGTTAGAATCCGACGAAGCCCGTTCTACTGTCCTTGTATTGTTATACTTAACTCGCTCTACACATACTGGAACTCTGGTTTTATTTATTGAACTCGTGGGTACATTTAAACTATTTTCGTTGCGTTAAAATTAGAATACCATCAAAACAAATAATAGCCTCAATAAATGTGAAACAAACAAAGGGTGCTGGGCTGGACACAGTTTCGACAGCGCAAAGAACTATGCAGGCCTCCTTTACCTTGCTGGAAGACAATAAATTGGTACATTGATAATCTATCTGGTGTCCGATGCTCTAGTTTGGAATTTGGTTTGTTTGTTTTTGTTTCACCGTTACTATACGTGTAGACGATTTAAACTTCTTTATATAAGCACATGTTCGACTGTATTTGTGCTGTAAAAACAAAAACTATGTACATCTGAATATTTCACGTAACATTTACCGGAATGATTATTGGAATAGGATATATAGACACCTTCAAAAATGGTATGTTTTAGAGAAAGAGAGAGAGAGAGAGAGAGAGAGAGAGAGGAGAGAGATAGAAAACAAAATCGAAAAATAAACAGTGCAAAGCAAAGGTAAATTTCACTTCGGCTGCAAAAATGAAACGGAAACAGAAGAAAAACCATTATCAAATTGTTGTAATAATGTATAGGAATTGCAAAACTCTACATACTTTCATGGCGATTTTGCTTTTTGATTAAAACACTTTGTTCGTTATAAAAAATGTGTAGTAAAAAATGCACCTTCGATTTGCGTATCTTGACTAGAATTTAACTTTAACCATTACGGTGATGCGTGTTTGCACAATTTTTAGCAAAACTGGAGGAAGCACAAATGGTAATTGATCACGTTCAAGGGGCAAAATGCGTGGCAAAGAGGGATGGAGGAATCGGGAAGGGAAGGGGGAATTGAATGAGAAAAGCAAAACGTAAAACAATGAGCGCATCAACAAGTACCCATAACACTAGACGGCACTTCAGGTGCTTCGTTAGCCGCACTATTCGTTACCTTTCCATATGCCTGATTTGTTTCTACACCCTTCGCTCATTATCGCATTAGCAGCTGCATGCATCTATCCTCGTACTTTCAGTAGTGAATGTAAGCCTGTTACGGTGGTTCACCGGTTTTCCTCTATTCTTTTCTCTGTAGCAGCACCTGCCAGGGCAGCCGCTGTGTCTAGATGCTTGCTTTGTTTCGCTACATTAAGCTGCTGGTGGGTCGCAGTTTGGTCGGTACTGTTTTCCACCAACACCGACCGTACCTTGCGTATAAGCGGGAAACTGGCCTGCTGGCCGGATGTACCATCCCCGTACAGTGCATTGTCCGCACAGTACGAACCGAAATCATCGGTGTTGAGTGAAAAGATCATCGCACCACCGAACTCGTGGTCCTTGATGTATTTGGCTTTGCACTCGAGGCTACGCTCGTCTTCGTACGAGATCCACTCACTGCCGGAATACATATACGGTGAGCAGCTCTCGACGTCGTACACCTGATGCACATAGATGTTGTACCGGCGGAACCAACAAATTTCGGAGTACGACGCAAAACCGAACATGCCGACGCGGCCAAAATTGGACGCCGGTGCGCCTATGCGTGTGTTGAACGGATTCACTAGCGCGAATGAGTGACCGTACGTCGGCAGGCCCAGTATTAGCTTGCTTTTTTCCAAACCAGCCGACAGCCAGTAGTGTACGGATTCGTTTATGTTTAACGTGCCCAGCAGCGATTGTTCATTTGCTCTCCGATACAGCGGTGCGTTAAGACCTGTAGCCGGTGAAAGCGTTGATGATAGGAGATGAATGTATTATGAAAATTAAAAGGTTCTAAAATACGGCAGTAGAGTACGTCAAACAGTAGAATAGAATACTACTTTTTAACGATTTTTTTTACATATCTATAACAACATTTGCAACACGGATAACTTGCTAATTTACCATTAACTGCACGTACCTGTTAGTGGCAAATCCGGCGAGTAAAAGTGATAATCATACGTCATCAGGTTTACATAGTCAGCGTAATTGTTGATTTCACTCACATCGTACGCCATATAGGCAATGATTTCCTGCGGCGCAACGGCCACGCTCAGTATGTACGTCCGGTGCTCTCGTTGATACTCTCGCCGTATTTCATGCAGCAGCTGAGAAAAGTGCATCCGTCGCTTACCGCCACTATCGGGGAACTCCCAATCCAGATCGACACCATCCAGATGGTACTGTTCCAAAGCTACCTTAATCGATTGAATGAACTGTTTGCGGTTGGCATGGTTCTCAACCATGGTTGTGAAACCACCGACGCTACCACCGCCAATCCAAAGCAGGATACGCAACGATGCATTAGCTCGTCTGAGTTGCTTCGAACGCACTAGCGCTTCCCGCACGTCATTATCTATGTAGAGCGTATTGTTGACGATCTCGATTATGCCGATGTTAAGATGCGTACAGAGGTATGGATCGATATGCTCCGGCAGCAGTATGTGCCGTAGGTTATGGCCCCGCCCGATAACACCTGGGTGATGTGTCGCGAGCAGAGATGGTGTCGTATAGTAGCAAACGATTTTCGGGCTCGATGGCTGACCGTTCATTGCCTCCTTCGAGTAGATATAATTACCGAAGCGGGACGGAAATATCCGTTCGCTGTCCAACTCCTTCACGCTTAATGGTTCCGTCGCTTTGCTTCGAGTATCATTCGTTGGGCGAAAGATATTTACTGGCAGAATGGTTGATCCATTATTTGCATAAATACTTTTTACAATCATTTCTTTGTAAGCACTTTCGAGTGGGGGATTGCTCTCCTGATAGTTTGGATACATTTCTTGCTGCTGTTGTTTAAGAGTTTGCCGCAGTGCCTCCTCATACAGAACTAGGCGATTTCGCCAGTGAATTGATACATCTAAAAAGATAATACGATATATAATTATATAGAAAATAGAATTTACAGTCGAACTTTAAACAGTACCCCAAACCAGATCAAGCTATGATAAATAGTTTATGTTAAAAAGGTTACCTAAAAGTGCCGGTGGTATAATTAGATTCTGCCGATATATCATAGTCCATGTTGCATACACCGTAAGACTTGACATGCCACAAAGAGCAATCAGCAAACAGCTCTGAATATATGTATGTTGCCTCCTGTAAAGAAACCCAGAAGGATAATGATGAATTTAACATCAATTGCAACTCATTGCAACACGTCGACGAATATAATTTGTTATATTTGTTAGCTGACTGAATCCTGATAAACTTCACGTTAATCATAATTGTGCAATGACCATGAAATCAATTGCCGTAATGCACCTTTGGAGGTATCCCAAAATTTAAACACCGCAAACATGAACCATTACCAACTAGGAAGGCAAAGCTTACGCCATAATGTTGGCACTTATCCAAAAAAATTTATCTACACCTTTCCTAATCCAAATAACAAGAGCTTTCGGTTGTCGATGGAAACATGAATGTTGTTCTAATTTGAGAATGTTATTACCCTCAATTATCTGAACTTCCTTATTAACAACAAGATTCTCATAAATCATAAATCAACAGCAATTACCTACCTTAGCTTCGTATCTTCTTTTAATAACTCGTATTTGCCTTGCTGTTTCGACATTTTCCTCGCTGGACAATCGTTCTGCGTAATATAGCTATGGAATTGGATATTATTTTTCACCCACTGCTATGATCTCAAGAAGATAAATAAATGCGCTTCGATTCAGGAGAAGCTTGGCAGACAGCAGAAGAGACCCGTCGACAGCAACTGCATTTCAGACTGTGAATCGTAACTCCGCGTTAGTGGCAAATATTGTTATTTGCTATATTTGATTGATGACACCTTAAAGAGCAAAACAGAGAAGATTATTACAGCACACGTACAGATAAGAACGTTGTTTTCAGTCACTTTTAACTTCTACAGATGATCCCTCA
The DNA here is from genome assembly GCA_000473375.1 of Anopheles culicifacies. Lineage (NCBI taxonomy): Eukaryota > Metazoa > Arthropoda > Insecta > Diptera > Culicidae > Anopheles > Anopheles culicifacies. The sequence continues at coordinate 53,961 of KI422590.1, read as the reverse complement.
TGTCCTTCTATGGAAGACCATTATCATACTAGTATTGCAATGCCGATTGAACATAACAACTGAGAATAGCTTTGATGCTGTTGCTCTATCTTTTACAGGATCGAAGCATAAGCAATATTGTTGCTTTCTTCATGACTGCTGCAACAATGTAATGCTCTTGTTCATCGGCATTTTCTAAAAAATACTTTGCACTAATGGACCATCATCACATATTAAGACGACTCGTGTTACCCATAAGTATTTGCACGTTCATCCAAATGGATTGGAACAGTATCATTATCATGCCGTTGATTAACAAACCTTCTCGCAAGCTTGCCACGGTATTTCAGCTGCGTACATTCGTCACAATTTTTCGCCAAGTTGACAAGCAAACTATTGTTTTGGAACGCAACCAAGTGCGTGTATAAAGGTCCTTTATTCTTTGCACTAACGGAATGTACACACAACAATAAATGCTTGGAACAGATTCCAATGGAACACCAGAAATCACGCACGGAACAGGAATCACAAAGCATATTACCTTGGTATTGTTGGAAGTCGTCGATGCTTGTTTTGACAGGATGTTGTGTCGCTATTGTTCAAGATTTCATATTTATGCTAGTGTACGTGTGTTTGAGTGTGTGCGTGAATAAAGCAATGACAAAGCCCAACTATGGGTCGTGTTGGCCAATTTATGGACAAATGTATGCTACGATAACCAAATGTGGATAAAGTGACCACCCAAAGTTATATTTGGATTATTTATTCTTTACTAACACTCTAAGACATTACTTATATTCTTAAACCGTGTCTAAAATAATCTACAAAAACTGCTTATCGCGGCCTACTCGCTTGCTCTACACACAACAACCGATGCTGCGGTGTAACCACGGTTTAACATAAATGTCGCTAAAATGACAGCATTGCAGACAGCATCGCAGTGACATCTGACTGACAGCAGCGATAATGCTGATGTGCCACGCCAGAAAGTTACATTGTATTTAACTTGGAGGTGGATCCAAACGCCGGTCTTTCTGGATCTTGCGACGACCCTAGTTATCGCTCGTTGGTTTCGTTCGGCGATATTCTGCGATCCTGCCTGGTGTAGTAACTATTGTTTGTTGTGCCGGTATACATTGTGCCTTCACGCTCCACTATGGCGAACTGAAGGAGCAGTTCTCGTGTGCGGAGCTAGAGAATGCATTTGGAACCAGGGCTTTTTGAGGGCAGTACTAACAACAACGAAGACTGGGAGTTTGGAAAACACGGGTTCTGATAGTACGAGCATCACTCTTTCTCGGGAGAAAACTGGCGTCTCGGGCTGGTTGGAGAGTAAATGAGCGTTTGTTTCAGTCACCTACCGTAAGCGGCATTAGCCCGTAGCGACGCCACCAAACGTGCGTCTTCTAGTCATCACATAACGACAAACGCTACGAACAAACCGACCGGTAAGCACGGTGAGGGCATTGGCCAAACATTGTGGTGGCTGCCCTGCAGTTTGCAGTACATTCGTCCCCAATCATTTAATTGTTAGAATTAAGGATGGATCAAGTATCGAAGCTACGTATGAACCTGGAAAAACAGGAAAGCCTCATAAAGTTGGGTATCCTGACAACGGCGGCTATTCTGTGTAAGTATTTTTTGCTTTTTGTTTTTTTTTTTTTGCTTTTTTGTTATGAAAGGTGTCTTACTGAATTTTAATCTACTTTATGGCTTTTCTCGCTGCAGCTTTCTCGACGCGATTGTTCTCCGTCCTGCGGTTCGAGAGTGTTATCCACGAGTTCGATCCGTACTTCAACTACCGCACTACGAAGCATCTTGCAGAGCAAGGGTTTTATAACTTTCACAACTGGTTCGATGATCGAGCCTGGTATCCGTTGGGCCGTATCATCGGGGGCACCATCTATCCCGGTTTGATGGTCACTTCTGCTGTCCTGTATCGTCTAATGTGGTTGGTAAACATTACCGTCGATATACGGAACGTGTGCGTCTTTCTGGCACCATTTTTTTCCTCCCTTACCACCATCGTCACGTATCTGCTGACAAAGGAAATCCACAGCAGTGGTGCGGGACTAGTGGCCGGTGCAATGATATCGATCGTGCCGGGATACATTTCGCGCTCAGTTGCTGGTTCGTATGATAACGAAGGCATCGCCATCTTTTGCATGCTGCTGACATACTACACCTGGATCAAGGCGGTTAAAACAGGTGCAATCCTGTGGGCAACGTTTGCTGCGCTGGCCTACTTCTACATGGTATCGTCCTGGGGTGGTTACGTCTTTCTTATCAATTTGATTCCACTGCACGTACTAGCGCTGATGGCAACCGGTCGCTTTACGCATCGTGTATATATTGCCTACAGCACGCTCTACACGATCGGAACCATACTCTCGATGCAAATTTCCTTCGTTGGATTTCAACCGGTACAAAGCTCGGAACACATGCTTGCGTTCGGCGTGTTTGGGCTCTGTCAGCTACACGCATTCGTGGATTACGTACGATCCGCCGTACCGAAGGAACACTTCGAAACGCTATTCCAGGCCCTGATCGTGACGATAGCATCTGTGGCTGCCCTAACCGGCTTAGCATTAACTGTAACGGGCAAAATTTCCCCGTGGACCGGACGGTTCTACTCACTGCTCGATCCGTCCTATGCGAAAAACCACATTCCTATCATTGCATCCGTATCCGAGCATCAACCAACGTCCTGGTCATCGTTTTACTTCGACCTGCAGATACTGGTCTTTCTGTTTCCGGCTGGACTGTACTTCTGCTTTTCGAAGCTATCGGATGCAAACATCTTCATCATCCTGTACGGCGTGACCAGCATTTATTTTGCAGGCGTTATGGTGCGTCTGATGCTGGTGCTTGCACCCGTCATGTGCATCCTGTCAGGCATTGCCATTTCCCATCTGCTGACCAAGTATATCCGTAACATGGATGTGAGCGGAACGGGCGCAGCTACCGTTACCGAAAGCAGCAACCGTAAAACGAAGGCACGTTACGAGCAGCAATCGTCGGTGAAGAATGAGGTTGCAATTGGCTTTGTGCTGCTCGTTACCTTACTGCTCATCACCTACACGTTCCACTGTACCTGGGTTACGTCTGAAGCATACAGCTCACCTAGCATTGTGCTGAGTGCCCGCTCACAGGACGGCGGACGGATCATTTTTGACGATTTTCGCGAGGCATACTATTGGCTAAAGATGAACACACCTGAGGTAAGTCGGTTTAAGTTTCATTGGACACATGCATGAATGAATGGAAGATAATATTCCATTGCAATGCAATAGATAGTAACGAAAGGATGTTATTATGATGAGAACAGTTTAAGTTTGAGTTTTGTTATAACGTGGTGACAGTTGAGTTTCCAACATTGCTGAAATCCTGTACGCACGTATATTGAACAAAACGATGATTAATAGCACTTTGATCGCTGAAATTAACAGGCCGTTAATGTATCCATATACCCATATGTTTCTGTCCATATGCATGATATTCATAATTGTTTTTGGATTTTGTCTCCCACAAATATAGGATGCACGCGTAATGTCTTGGTGGGATTACGGATATCAAATAACGGCAATGGCTAATCGTACGATTTTGGTAGACAATAATACCTGGAACAATACTCACATTTCCCGTGTGGGTCAAGCAATGGCATCAACTGAGGAAAAGGCATACGAAATCATGAAAGAGCTGGATGTGGACTACGTTCTAGTCATTTTCGGTGGATTAACTGGCTACTCGTCAGATGGTAATACTTTACGCGACAAAAACAAGCTAACGATAAGGGAAATTAATCATGATTGCACCACTTTGCATTCCACAGATATCAATAAATTTCTCTGGATGGTACGTATTGGTGGTAGTACGGATCGTGGCGCCCACATTAAGGAAATGGACTACTATGCGCCCAGCGGAGACTTCCGAATCGATAAGGAAGGTTCATCAGTTTTGCTGAACTGCTTGATGTATAAAATGTGCTACTATCGCTTCGGGCAAGTATATACGGAGGGCGGTAAAGCGCCCGGGTACGATCGGGTCCGGGGGGCCGAGATTGGGAACAAAGACTTCGAGCTCGATGTGCTTGAGGAGGCGTACACGACCGAACACTGGCTGGTGCGAATTTACAAGGTGAAGGATCTTAGCAATCGTGGTGTTTAAGCGCACATGCACTCCACCTTATAATTCACTTTCTTCGAAACGTTCAAATGTCATACTGAACGTTTCGCTCTACAAGCTCGGTTTTCAAACTATATTAAACCTTTTCCAATACTTCATTTCGTACGCTAACTTAAATACTGCAAAGCGAACAAATTACATACGTGACCGATTCCATGATGTATTCAAAAAATGTTAGACCGCATAGGAATAGTTTCCTTTGTGTTATTTTGTTAACTTATGTTTCTGACGGATTTTTTTTTTCTATTACACCTTACAAACGGAAATATGGATTTTTTTCACGTGATAAATGCATTTAGTTTTCCTTATTTCATACCAATCCCGTTTCGTACATCCCAAAGTAAACTTTGTGTTTTCCAGTGTTAGGTTATTATGTCCGATTCAATCCCCCCCAAGCAAAGAACCAAACCTTTAAAGCGCACACGGTCCACCATAGACGAATCCCATACAAGCAAAAGCAAATTGACCATGGCAATGGTAAGGATAATCTAAGATAGCTTAGAATATCATACCCTATACAAACAAAAACACACGAGAGCAATAGGTAACGTGAAATAGACTCACAATACTGCCACCCGAAAAATCAAAATATCCTTTCAACAATTTAAAGCAAATAAACACATGAATAATTAAATTTTACTATAAGCATTGCGTTATCAATTCAACGTTCAACATATATGGCATTCGTATTTTAAATTACGTTTCGCTCTCTCATTCAAAAAGTCACTCATTGTGACAGCCGGTACTGAAACAAACATAGCTCTATTTAACTCATTCACCTAAGTACCGAATTGTTATGTTTTTTTTTTTTTCATTTGAGCCTATTTAATAACTAGTTAATATAAATTAATGAAACCCCTTTGCCTTTTGATGTTAACGAACAATATAATTGCAATGACGTCCCTAAAGCAGGGCGAACTCGCTAAGGGTGGCAAAAAATGTTAACTGGGTAGGGCGATCCAAACAAAAGTTCGCCTGAATGTCAACAATGACATCTGTATTTGTGTAGCTGTCAAGACGTGCACCTTTCAATCGTCTTTTTGTCAAAATATGTTGATCAAAACAACTTTTGGGAAGATTTTTGTGGAAAATTGAGAAGCTGGAACAGAAAATCTTCACCCGGTGTCAATTCTGGTGTGTTTGTGTGTGTGTCTGAGTGCTGTACGTAAAATTAATATAACAAACATTTGTTGTGCGATTGTGGCTGAACGCGTGATTTGTCATAGCAGCAGCAGTTCTTTTTTCAATATACATTCATGTTCTTTGGTTTTGATAATTTCCTTTCTGCTTCAGAAAAACGGTTCATAAACAGCAACGGTCTGGATTTGTCGTTAAAAGAAGATACGCAATAGATAAAGTGAGCTCCCTAGCGATAGCGACTGGAACGGCAGCATATAATCATGTTTATGTAATTTATGTTGATATTTCGGTCTGCCGTCAAGTAAACGTACACACAGTGGATTCAGATAAAGCCAGCGAGATATTCTTAACGCCCTGTCCCTTTTGTCCTGCCTTCGTCGTTGCACCAGGCCCAGACATTTGAGATGCGAACGAATCTATTAGCGCTTAACGCAACAACCAGTTAGAACGGGAGGCGAGTAACAAGTACGAACGCAGGCAAGAGATAGACAACAAGAAAAGTAACCCTCCCCACGTACGCCGTCCGAAGGGCGAACGGTGCATTTTGATAAGCCAAAAACAACTACTACTGCTGAAAAGTGGGCGCATTGGAAACGTTTCCACGGTGACCGTTGTCCGTCGTGTCTGGTGCGTATCAAAAGTTCCGCAAAGTGCCAACTTGGAACAGCTGATTCACGCCAATCCCCCTAACGCGCAACATCAACGAAATCAACATGAGCTCATGCTAAGGTCACCACCAATCAACAAAACGTTTTCGTGCGTTTGAAGCAAGCTTCCGGATTGCACACAGCGTTGTTAGGAACAAACCTCATCAACAGCGGTTGTGTGACAGCTAGCTGGACTGGATCGCTGTACACTATCAGCAACACCCTACATCAACCGTTTGGAACCGAGCAGCATACACCACACCATGGTGGAACCAATGTTTGATTATCAATTCCGCCACATTCTGATAGGCGACAGTACGGTCGGGAAGTCGTCACTGTTGAAATATTTTACCGATGGCAAATTCGCAGAAGTAAGTACTGCAGACACACGTTTATTGATGTTGTGTGTTTTATTTGCGCAGTTAGCATTTTGGTACGGGGCTGTAGAATGAAATCAAATTCCCGTCCGCCCCTACGTTAGCAAAAGTAAATAACGCCTACAAAAGAACGTTTACCGAGAGCAGAAAATCATTTTAATCTCACAACGTGTATTTATTTCCAAGGCAATGTGTCTCTTAGCGAATTTATTGTTGCATTTGATGTTGGTTTACCAAACGGTTCGCTAATGTTTCTCTATTGCTTTCATCGTTTGTAGCTCTCTGATCCAACGGTCGGGGTCGACTTCTTTGCCCACCTGATAGAGGTAATGGATGGTACGCGTATCAAGCTGCAGTTGTGGGACACGGCCGGCCAGGAACGGTTCCGCTCGATCACCAAATCGTACTATCGTAACTCGGTCGGTGTGCTGCTTGTGTACGACATTACCAATCACGCCAGCTTCGAACACATTCCGCTATGGATGATGGAAGCGAAGCGGCACATCGAACCGCACCGGCCCGTATTTGCGCTGGTCGGCTGCAAGCTGGATCTGGTCACTAGCGGAGCCCAGCAGCGGGAGGTTAGCATCGAGGAGGCGCGCACCTTTGCCGAACAGCATGGGCTCATCTTCGTGGAAACGTCCGCCCGGTCGGGTGTGAATGTGCGGGAAGCGTTCAAGCTCGTGACGCAGGAGGTGTACAATCGGATCAAGAATGGTGAATATAAGGTCGAGGACGGATGGGACGGCATTAAGAAGGGTTTTATGCGGCCAAACAATCTGGACTTTAATCTGGTGGTGGCCGAATCCGCACGGAGTAGTTGTTGTTAGAAGTTTTGTTTTCTTCGTATCGTTTCCGAACGATGGGACAGTTTTCATGATACATACACGCGTGTTTTTTTTTTAAATTGCGTATCGTACACAGTGAGCGTTCGTTGTGGTAGCAAGGATGCCAGTAAAAGCAGGTTCTCGATATGTTTATTTAGTTCGTAACGGCAGAGAGAAACGATTCTAGATACATGCGATAGTGTAAAGGCACGCTTCTCCAACAAGTTGTTTATGTTTCGTTTTATATTCTTGGGTAGATACTTCCAGCAAGAACTCGCTTTCTCTCAACCGGTAAACAAAATTGTGTTACAGATAGGGTTTATTGTTTTATCTATCACACTTGTTTTATCACTGAAAGGAGAAAGATTTGAATCGTGAGTTTTATTCCACTGCAGGATTGTATTTCTTTTTAAATGATGCATCTAAAGTTTTCTCGTTCTATCGGATTTTGCACATTCGAGGATAAGTTACGCAGAAAAAAAAACAGAAACACCCAGAAGCGTACGTGTTAACAGGATTATGCCAGATCAATGAGCGTTTCACGGAGGAACAACAAGGTGCTCACAGTGGAAACCCATTTTCATGTGATATTATTTGTGTACATTTTGTGTGGGTATTGTGTGTATGTGTTTGTGTAGGTATGTGTGTATCTAGACGTGTCCCAGTCCCAGGCATGTGGAGGCATTCGGCGGTGCATACGCGTACGCTGCACTAATATAATCGCAGCTACACACGTGTGCAGGCAAAACACCGTAATGTATACAATTTCATACACGCAAAAAATGAAAAAACAAATATAATTAATAAAAATACAACGTTCTTGGTGATCTGTTTTAGAGAGCTAAAGTGTAATAGAATTCAATTAAACAAATGTTAGTGTAAAAAATGGAATAATGAAAACAAACAGCAAACCAAAAAAGGCAAGGAAAGATACTGAAGTAATGGATTTTTAATAAACATTGTGCGTTGCTGTAAGCGTTTCTTCCTATCAAGCTTAATGTACAGAAAATAATTCTCTAGTACGATATAAAAATCGTACGAATTACCTTAAAAGCCAGAATATCTCTTTCTTTCTTTTTGGAAAGTCTTTTCGTTTCAATCATATTATTTTTCAACGCGATCAACTATTATATACCGAGCATTTCTCTTGTGTTTTAAACATGTTAAGTTTCAAACGAGGGTGGAACATATAAGGCAAACTAAAGCACTCTAGAGTATGGAGGAATAAAAACAAACACATACCTTCTTTCACTATATAAACCTTCTTCCAAACAAAAAGCTCCTTTAATTAACTTTGAAGGAGAAATGTGTTGTGCAACTTCAAATTATTTGCTCCGCACAACGTGACATCCGTTTTCTGCCGTGTAGATATGTTTGGAGTGTAGAAAAAGCATTGAGAATACATTGCCCCTAAGCATGAATTCAACAATAAATAGTAAATGGAGACACTCTTTCTCCTCAAAATCTGCGAAAAACTAATTATATGGCAGATATCTCAAAGGTGCCATTTTTCTTTATCAGTATCGTTATCTCCGCGTAGATTCGGGCTTACAATATTAATAATCCTTCAGCTATCAGTAATATTTTCTCTGGTTGTGATGCATTACTTGCAACTAACAGTTATATTCTAAAAAAAAACACAATTTTAATGAACAAACAACCAGTTGAGCTTATTTATTCTATTGAATTGTCTTATCCCATCACAATGTTGATAAATCGAATCACGTAAGAACGGGCGGTTGAAAAGGCACGATGTGAATTAGTTACTAACTTATCTACATTATACGCACCAAGAGGAGAGCTTCTGTGTCAATCAATAATTTGCATACGCATTTCATTTGTTAAAAACGAAATTACAGTGGAGATAACCGCTTTCTGTGCAGAAACGTTCCCCGTCAGTAAGGGAATAATAACCATAAGATCCGTGGGATGAAATTCCGATAATGCGGCGATTATCCGTTCCTTCAGCTGCTCCTGCTGCCGCACCGTGAGATCGTGCTGAATGATGTGGCTGATCGGTTTGAACTGATTGTTCGTCATAGCGTAAGAGATCAGGCCACCGAGCGTTCCGCCAATAAAAAGCCCGATAGGGCCGGCCAGCAAACCGCCTAAAAACGAGGATGATCCTGTGACGATGGCACCTTTGGCGCTGTTTTTAAGTGCAACACGCGTTGGCTGTTGGTCGGTAAGAATGGCCACAGCATCCAGTAGTTCGCGCGTGTTGATCGGCATGATTGTTGAACGTTGCTTGCTGCGATCACCCTTGCAATGGAGTAAGATGTTGTTAAAAGAAAATTTTAAATTAATTACACAATTCAAAGCTTACCTCGCGAGAAATTCTGCATGGACCGTAACTACTAGGAGATCTAGTGGATAAGGGCTATTGTAGGAAGATTAATGCGTTGCTATACCTTATTTACCTTTTTGTGTTTTCCTCTAGTTCCACGATCAATTTGTCTGTCATTCGTACTAATGTGGTCAAGGTAGGGAAGGTAGTATCATTGAAGCGCCATAAATGCTTTATCGCTTGACGATTTCGGTTGAAACTTCAAGGGCTGTAAAGGTCCATTTACACATAGCGCGAACTTATGAGCGCAACCGATGAAGCAGTCGCTACACACAGTTACAGTGGAACGCCGATTATCTGAACTCGTCAGGCACAGACCCTACAGGATAACCAGATATCATGAATTGGGTATTTTGAAAAATAATTTAAATTATAACAACCCTAGTTTTTTTATATTCAATTTGCCATTAACAACTTTCAAACAATATCAAAATATCCGTAGTATTTAATTTTTATCAAAATTAATTTAAGTACAATTCTTTCTTTAATTACTGTGCTTCAAATTCTGTTAGATTATTTCAAATGTTGTATTGTAAACATTACAAAATAAATGTAAAATAATTACATTTCTAACGACGGGCCAGTGCCAACTGTCATTAAATTCTCATGGTCAAAAATTACTATTGCTCCTCATTCATTCCACAGACGTTCGTAATATGGAGCGAAGGAAAGAACATTCAAAACAAGCCTTGGGAGATGCCAAGTTAAAGCAATGTGTAAACACGTGGGCTTTTCAGGAAAGCATTAACCGCGTAAAAAAAGTTAGTAGTTGAAAGCATTTTTCAAATATTTCATTGTTGGTATCAAATCTTTTTAAAATCCTTGATCAAAATCGTATGTTTAATTTATCTACTGTGCCATCTAAATGACCAGAACGTTGAACTACAAATTATACAATAGTAGGAGAAAGCTTGCAATGCGTAGGTTCACAATAAAAAAAAAACTAATAACATTTCATGTTGCAGGACGTATTTGTCTTTTATTTCAACAAACCATCCTTTATAGCACATTTATGGCACAGGAAAATGAACTCCAAAATGAACACAAACCGGAGCTTTTTTCTCATCGGATGATTTCGCCCAGAAGAAAAGAACAGGCGAAAGCTTCAAGAAAGCTTGCTTTTTGGTTTAAGCTTTTCAATTTAAATTTTATTCTTAGTTTTTCTGAAGGAACCCCATTTATTTTTCTTTGTTTTGGTATAGTAATCTACTTTAAGAACAGAGATTAATAATAAATACATAATAATTATTGCAGTACGTTTCTTATCGAAACGCAATATTAAAATATTTGCATTTATGTAATTTTTAATTCGACAATTATAGACACAATAAAATAAATAACTTCAGTTTTCTATTTTATAGTTAAATGGCATGATACGATATCAAATTGCATAAAAATTAAATAAAACGTTCAATCAATTCCTATTTTCAACCCACTTGTATAACGTGCAGTGTCCCTTGTGGTTGCACTTTGCACTCTGAAGTGGTCGCTTGATGTCAATACCGAATCGTTTGGTAGTGTATCGAACGCAGCACAGTTTTCGTAATGCATGACCGGGCGGGAATGAAAGCCCCATAAGGATGTATTCTCCATTTTCTCCTACGCACCTTCCCTAGAGATGTGCATTGAACAAGAGCAGAAATGCATACGGAGGCACATTTTTCGGTCCCCGTCCGGTGGTCAGTGTTGGTGGATGGATGTGAAGTCAAGGCACAAACCTGTGCTCGTGCGTATCGTGCAGATGGTAAATAGAGTGAAATCAAGCTGACGACGGCGCTCCAATATCTGACACTGAGCAGAGATGTAGAATTGTAGAAGCGGTATTGGAACGGTCGTAATGTACGTCGGTGGCAGCTCAATTAACGACTGTCGAGTTTCGATACGGCAAGAAAGTTAAAAATTAACAACATAAACCCATTTCCTGACGCAACCCAGGATTCGTAGGCGTGTCCTTCGGCTTTGGCCGGAGAAAAAATACTTACGGACTTGGGCAGCGGACCTAAGGTGGATGCTGCAGATGCTATGTAAGGATTTGCGTGATCCAACGACTTTTACACACACACACACGGGCGCCGATTTCGAAACACAATGTTGCGGAGGAGCTTTTTTTTTCTTCTACCCCATTCCGCCCTGTTGTTTGCACGGTGGAATAAAATGTTTAACAAAAACATGCAAATCGCCAACAGTTCAAATGGAAAGCGGCATGACCAAAAAAAGGGCAGTATAAGGTAGAAGAAGCAGCGGGAAAAAGAAAGGAAACGGAAATAATATACATTTTTCTTTTTACACTATGTAACCTTAAACATAGCCCGTCGAATGTTTTAAGTGACGTTCGGTATGACTTTTCTTTTTTCTGCTTTCCGTTGTTTGCCGGTTGACGAAATTTGAATACCACCGTGCAGCGTGTGCGGCAAACCGGGAGAGGCCACGGCACAACATTACGGTTGAGCTACGGTGCCAAACCAGCGAAACGATGCTTTTGGAAGGTGAAACGTAAATCGCTTTTGCCTTCAATTTAACGGTCGCTGCGAGTGTTGCCGACGAAGCGAAAACTAATCTACGACTATCAATGCTATCTTTCATCGTTTCTGTTCTTTGTTTCGCTGTGTTGTGTACGTGTGTGTGGGAGGGAAAGTTTAAAATTTATCCAACAGCAAAACTGGATGCGGTTGTGTTTGAATTGAACCATTTTCCGGGCGACATTTTCCAAGGATTGCACACCGCACGGAAGAGTAGAATAGGAAAACATCTACATGTATACACAGAGGTTTGCTTAAGGATATATTGTTTTGTTATAAAATGTTATATAAATTTATTATTCATTAGTTGTCAAATACATATATATTCAAGTCACAAGTAATAATAATTGAAAAATGCAATAATCCTTGTATCTAGGCGATTGAGAATACAGCAATAATGAATGGTTAATAAAATTACGATCAATTCTCCCATAACGATTATCGGATTCTGATGGGGGAGTCGATCCATTCCTCAGATGTCCTTCTTGAACTATTCAAGACAAAGGTAAAGTATTGTCCGCATTTGAATATCGCTGCATATGCTTCAAATTGGTATCCCAGTCACGTTTCATCCCCCTATAGAATGGATCCGGTATCGTTGTCTGAAAATTGCATACGGGTTTATGAAAGTGCCTCGAAGTAATCCCTCTAAAGTATGTTCTACAGTATCTACTCCAATACACTGCAAAAGATGCAAAAGCAAGAGGTTCCAAATGCAATATAAAAGAATATTACAGTCCTACCATTCCTCTTTTGAGCAGATGAAATGAAAGTAGGGCTCTCTCTCTGGTATTCTTGGCTGCACGACATTTTTCCACAGTTTTGCAGAATAGTACGGTTATTTAAACAGATAACTATATCATACTGACGAGGATCCGACCTTAGGCGTCTCTATATGACTGCCAGACAATCATATTGCTGGGAAGTCTCAATACTTGAAGATATTCCACGATTTAGATCATCCTCTTTCCTCGTTGGATTTGTAATCTTCTTCTTAAAACTTCGATACTGCAACAACCCGGTTAATCAGTAGTATGCAATTTCAATGCACTATTTGTTGATTTGAATGAACGCCTGTGCACACGACGTTCAACGTGTCAGTCATAAGTGACAGAAGATAATCCTCTTCATGGCGTGTGCGCGTTTCCTCTCACCCGTAATGTGTAAATATTTATTTATTCAACCGTTAATGTTTTCAAACTAATATATTTTCTATTTGTAAACTATTTAATTTGATTGTGTACTGTAATTATTTAAGTGCAATAATCATAATAATGTGTATGAAATATTGCTTTTGTTTTCTGAAAACAATTCTACATTCTGCAGCACACTTCAAAGGAAAAATAATTTTGAACTTATTTCTCATTCGCGATAATGCGTACTCTGGAATGCACTTTACAATGGGGAATCAATGGTGATGAGTATTAGATGCGCGAGAAGCTGAGCTGAGCGGAAACTAGTATTGTTGCCTAAAGGTATGCAATTCGAGCATGTTTAGATCAGCATAAACATAATTGGAGACAAGAATCGATAGTATTTCGCCGTCAACATCTCATTGTTCTTGTTCTTGTTCTTGTGAAACAGCGGATACTAATATTGGCGCCAAAAGATATGCAGTACGAGCACAGCGAAGGACATTTGGCATAAATGGATTAAAATTAATAGAATCTTTCCTTAATAAGTTGTGATATTTTTGCTAGAAAAGTGCTGAAATCTCACAGAAAACTCACACAATTGCTCGAAAGTGAACCTAAATATTTTCCATCTCCAGGATGAATGGACGAAGCTGCCAATGTTCTTGTAGCAATGTTAACACCAAAATATAAAAAAAGGAAAGCAGGGAGTGATGTTATCTTCATTATTACCCATCGCGATGGTCAGCACAGCTTGCTGATGGTTTTCAATGATTTCCATTTTGCTGTAAAACTAGCCGTGAAACGAATATCAGCACCTCAACCAGCACCACAATTACACCTAATTAGGCTCCATTAGCATGGTGAATTGTGCCCGGAACACAGCTGGACATTGAATGGCGTCCAGTGCGGTTGTACGAAGCACGGTGCAGAATTATATCGTTCAGTTCAAGCCTAGATTAAGGTGAAGAGCGATTTTTTTTGTGTTTTTTTTAGAACAGAGTGTTTGTGTCTTAGCTTAACGGCTCGTTTCACTAGGTGAGGTGGAAAAGTTGACAATTGAGATTGTGTAATGGTGAGGTTTGTGTGTGTGTGTGTGTGTGTGTATACGAAAGGGCGTGGACCATGCGACTGTATCCTGGCGCTTCGTTCTGTACATGTCACTTTACTGAGTGTGTGTGTGTTGTGTGAGTGTTTTTTTTTTCTTTTGTTACACCCAGGTGCGATGTACTACCCGCGACGGTTACAACGGTCTGTAACGGAAACGATGCAAACGACGCGGAAAAGGTAGTTAGTACAGCAGGGGAACCACTCTAGCATATAGCTATATCTATATGGACGCACCAATGAACCGGAGCTGACGTACATATACCTCTTGTCCACATAGCAACGGGTTCGAGGATTGCCATTTGCTAAGGTAAGGTACACCACCAGCCCCACCTCTACCCTGTTGGATATAAACCTGGCACCATTCCCCTCTGCTTCCTTCTTGCGGTGAGATGCAACGATCGTTTATGGCGGGTTTTTGTTTTTTTTTGTCTTCGATGTGTGTGTGTGTGTATGTGTGGAAAAAACAAAAGGACTCAAGCTTTTACAAACGATGGACACACATGGCTCATGGACAGACACAGTGCGAGACCCCTACAGGACAGTTGCCATGCCTCTTTCCATCCACCCCGCGGAAAATGGACGTTGCAATCGTCAAACCATTTTAGGTTTCGCCATTGTTTCCGGTTAGGATTTTTTTTTGTTTTTTTGAAAAAATTGGAATAGCATTCTACGACTCCCGGTGGTACTCTGTTTGTACGTGTTGTTATTTCTTTCTTTCTTCGCGTTTTATGTTTCTAGTTGCACTTCAACTCATTCTACTAAACCGTCCAACGAAAGAACAGCAGCAAAAAGAAAAAGAAAACCAACACGGCAGAGAAAAGAAATAATACAAACCCACAGCCCCCGGTCGTCTTGTGGTCGTGGCCGATGCTGTTTCCTCCATTCATGTCCTTTTTTTTTGTTTTTCTGGAATATGTTTTCGCTCTCACTGCACAACTCGTGCCCTCGTGTACATTGTATTGCTTACCTCTTTATGACCTCTCGAATCAAACGCCGAGTCACCGGGGAGGAAGTCTCCCGTCGGCATTTACCTACCCGCCCCTCATTCCCCCCCTCAACCTTTCCTACGGCACAAATTGCTCTAGTTTAAATGTTTTTTTTTGTTTTTTGCTTTTTTAATTGTCCCGCCTTCTGCCACACAATAGTGCCCCGGACATGAGCCCCGGCACACATTTCGGAAACTATAAAACTTACTTACGAGTGTACAGCGCATAACAGCATCGCGGACATCTTGGTTCTTGGCCCCTTGCGCGAATGAATGGGAAATGAAATATGTTACCGCACACAATAGGGACCACGCACAATGAAAGGGAACGCAATAATAGCTGTAATTGAAGCGGTTTTTGTGTGCATTTCATATGTGTGTGTGTGTGAATGTTTGATAGTGTTTTCTATTTCTTTTTCGATTAATGTACTCCGCTTTGTTCGGTGCCTCTTGCTTGCCGTTGTTCTGCTCCCTCCTTTTGCGCTTTAAAATGGTAAATTGTTTATTATTTATCTTAATACGGATTTAATACCAGTAGTGTGCAGCCAGAGGCACCGTGGTTTTTGTCCGAACAGTAAGCAAGGCAAGCAACAACAAAAAAATGGAAAAAAAGGTTAATCTATTAAGTAGTTTTCAGGATCGTGTCGTTTTTGGTAACCGATTTCATTGTTATTCGAGATGCACTTTTAAACACGAATGGAGAATCAACTTTGTGTTTCTGTTGTTGTTTGCTTCTTGCTTGCGTCCTTTAAATGCGAACGTATCAGATTATTTATACGCGAAGGGAAAACGATATTAATACGTTTGGTGGGTGATAGGGTTATTGTATTACTTCCGCACTTTATTCTGCCTAAGCTGCAGTATATTTGAAGATTAGTTTAAAAAATCCCTGTTCAAATTTAATTCTTTTTCTTTGTGAGTATTGTTTTATAGTAACCTCCACATATACAATAACTTCCGGAGACGGAATAGACGAAAAGCGCTCCAGGACTCACAAATGGCACTAAGGTATTGGTTCCTTCTGAGAGGAAGAATTTGGAGTTGGAGGACGACAGATATTTCTTGATGTCGCATGGAGCTATGACCAGCGACGAATCAAGGCTCTTGGAGGCCCTAACCGAAGAAAGACAGAGAGCAAAGAGGTAAGGAGGTTCAAAAGATGACGATCTAGAATTCAGGACCCCTAACATTCAAGCCTAACATGTTCTACAATTTCGAAAAGAACCAAAAGCTGGCCACCTACTACTAGATTCGCCACTACGTCTAACCAAGGAGTTCCGTGACTCCTCTACTATAAAATCGCTTTTTAGTTCGCTAGTATGTGAAGCCACTTAGCCTATATCTGGAGTCAGTGAAAGCTTGCAGTCAGAGTCAGACACCTAGAGATTCAACGACATTCGATGAGAGTATGCCACCAGATGCCTACCACTGGAACTCCTAGACGTACAACATCTCGAAGCTTGGCAAAGCTTATTGTTTCAGAAATGATATTGATGTTCCGGCTCAATTCATTTCCATGAATTTCAAAACACCGTATAAGAGACTTAAATATTTGGAACATGTTAAGATAGTTAGCCTTGCAACATCTAGTTCATATGATACAATGAACATAGAGGATTATATTAGGTGAAAGTACTGTTGAAGTTAAGAAAAGGATCAGAATATCTCCAAGCTATCCATAAGAACTGGTCAATTTAAATTAGTCGTCGGAATATGAACAATTATGTAACAATTAACAGCATAACAAAATCTAGCCTATTACAACAATGTACCTTAAAGTCAAAATAATCCATTAGTCCTAACTCTATTGCTCTATTATTATGTAAATTTCATCTATTGATGTAATAAGCTCTATTGATGTAATAAGTTTATTACAGAGGAAACAATTTGAAGGACTTTTAAATATATCCCAAGAGCCTCTGAAATATCCTTCCCATCTTCAGCTGTAACCAATACGGCATATACTTTTTCATAATTTCACGAGCCCCCGCTCGCTACTTTTATCAGTTTAATAATTTTCATGATAATTTTAACAATGTAAGTATTTAACAACCTGCGTGGAATATATAGGTCAAACATCTCGTTAAAATGTACATCGAGAAAGCATCACCACGCACAAAGCACACAATTTCCCATGACAAATTCAACCATAAGCAGGCACTTAAACAACAAGCACAACACTCGATCTCAGTACCGGCAGATTACACAAACTCCACCATACATCATTTATCTGTATCCGTCTACCCCCCGGAGGGGGTAAGCAATGTAGTGTGTTACGCTGACAATTATGCTCTTATTTATTTTATGTTTATTTATTTATTTATTTTTTTTTGTAAATAAATCCCATTCCGTCGCTATTGATTTACGCCTGGCATATAAAATGCGAACGGTGCGCACTGGTGCAGACTGATGAACCGCTCCGACGATTATGCCGTCCGGTATTGGTAGCATCGCTATTCACTCTTGATGATAATAGTGTAAGTTTATCGTACAACATCATTCTTTGGTTGATTTTTTATATAATATTTTTTCTTCCTTCGCTTCTTTAATCCCGGGCTACTACTTACCCGTGCCTACGGGCAGATAAATGGTGCACCATGCTCCGGTGCCGTACCCGATTTACGTGTCCTCCTTTTGCAGCTTCGCATCCTTTTCGGCACTTTGGGTTTTTCGGGATGTGTATACATATATATGTTTTTTTTTGCTTTAACCATTATAATTTTTATTATGAATGCTTTATCGGGCACATACCAGTGCCGCATATCCTTGGGTGGATGGCTGCAAGACAACCACATCCGCCGTACGTTTCATTACCCCGCACGCAGCGTGAGTTCCTCGCCAAAGAAACTTTTCGGCTGGCATGCGAGTCCATTGTTGATGTGATATGTTTATGAAAAGAAAGGATTAGATGCGGAGGCAATGCGCAACGATCTTACCGCACAGGAGAGCATCAACAATAAAAATACCCCGTGTAAAGAATAAGTACTTGGCTGTAGTTCTACATGTACATCACCGCCTGCGCCCGGACCGGCGCTCACGGCGTACTGGATGAGACGTGGATAATCGTTTACAAGTAGCTAAGTTTGGCTGGCTTTTGTGCTGAATAGCATATGCTTTGAATTGGGGGGAAAAAAACGCTCTTTTGCCTGCTAGAAACCTTTTACGGCAAAATACAACAACCACAGAAAGACGAGGAACAAGTGATTGCGTTTTGTGATTGACTGTACGTAACCAAATAAACAACTGAACCGTTTTTTTTTGTTGTCTTCCTTTTTTGTTTGCGCATTCTGTACTCATTCCCTGCTCATCTCCGCATCGAGGCAGGGAAACCATACCGGTGCGGTAAATTGGTGCGATGGTTGAACTAAATCAACCGTAGCACTGTAGCTATGGACAGTTTCAATGGTTCCTTCCAAACACTCGAGCGATTTTACAATTTTACGAATTGTCTGCAGAGATTGCTCTCATTATACTCATTGTGCTGCTGTTTGCGCATTCAAAGTATCCCGCTTGCCTTATTATACGAACACGCCACTCACATTGCAAGTGTCGAATACTTTACAACATTATAGCGAATTATAGCTGCTCTAATAACACCAGCTGACAACCATCCATCACTTTATGCGATTTGTATGCATACTTTTGTTTTGTTTAATTTGTTCTACCATATTCAGGTTGTAATGTCAACCAGTACCAATTCTTATCTTAATTCCAGATATAAGAAATTTCAAGTGAGAGAAAGTCAGAATACTAAAACATTCTAAAATCTTCAAGAATTCCTCAACATGTACAATCTTACAGTCTGTACTACATGACTGTACAGAGCGGTTCGGTGGCCGAGGAGACTGAGGCGCCGGTCTTTGAACGGACAGGACCGAGGTTCGAATCCCATTCGGGCCGTTCCCCCGTACGCAGGACTGACTATCCTGTTGCGGGCACTTTTCAAGTCACAGAAGCCAGAAATGGCAGGCCAAGACCTCTCGAGGTTGTAGAGCCAGAGAAGAAGAAGAGAAGTTGTACAGTCTTTCCCCGAGTCACTTGAATCTTATCAGGACTGTTGAGTATGGCGAATGAGTATATTTGGAGGCAACAACACTTGGCAAAATTGGACCAAGGAGCTCCCACATCAAGACATAGAACTTGAGGAAAGAAGTTGAGAGCAGTAATCGTTCGATCCCCAAGAGTCTTCCCAAGCTCTCAGGTCATACAGTAACACAACTTGCGTCGTCTGATCTGATGTGATCGGCCTAGCTAATGGTGAAAGTCCTCCTCTAAAACATGGATGTCCTTCCTGTTAATTAGTATTACTCTAAACTTAGTAACTCTTCCTTTTCTTAGTAACATATCGGTATTCTGTAGGCAATAATATGGAAAAAAAAACTAAATATGCACCTCATAATCTCTGATAAAGAAGAATTAATCGCTCAATAAATGGGCTACTCTATTCTTCCACTAAATAGGCCAGTTAAATGCACTCCATCGAAGCAGTACGGTGTGTGCGATACAATCATGCGATCCGTCGCAGTATGACAGTATCCAAAACACATCCGTCTGGCAGCGCACCATTGTGACGCACAACAAAAGCATACTTCGTTTTAAATTTAATTAAGACAGCATTCCATTCGCTCTACGGCAGATGCAAATAAACCTATTGCCACGGGAAAGCGCCAGTGGTGCGCGGCTCGGGGACGGTTTGCTGCTGTTGCCGATCCGTTTGCCGGCCGGATGCGGTGGAAACTATTCAAGCGTCACTTACGAACACACACACACACACACACCGGTACCGGGCCGGGATTCTCGAAACAGATATCGTTATTCATTCACCCGATTGCATTTGAATGCGGCAACCCTAACCCTTGCCGGGGTGTTATTATTAAAACCGTATGTAGCGCATAATGGTTTCCGCGCGCAAGCCGGCAAGGGCTTACGGAGGCACGTTCCAGCGGTTTGCGGTGCTGGCCATCCCTGTAAGCAGCCGTGCTGCTTGGGGGTTATTGGCTTATTGATCGTAGATTACCCATATTTTACCGTGGGTCATCTTTATTTGTCATCGGCAACCGTCGGATGCTGCGCGCTGAATGCGAAAGAGTTCGCCCCCTGCATCCATCGCTTTCTAACCCCTCGGCCGAAAGGAACCGAACGCGAAACAGTATGGTTTTGATATATGATTCTGTTTAGTATTCTTCCGAAAGGTAGTGAATGAAAGAAATTAATCTCATTCCACGCTCAGTTGACAATGGTAACGACAATTGTTTCCAAAATGATGAGGGCAGAAGAATGGCAAACCCCTCTCCGATCCTGGTACGAAACGATGACCTGGCTGCTGCTGGCTCACGCACTGGCCGGGCCCTTCAGCTGACAACAAACACTTCACTCGACCGTGCCCGGGGAGTGAACAAAATTGGATTCCTGTTTGATTCCTGCTAAATGCTCGGATCGCGCAGGCTGCCATAACAACCGGGGCATCGTAAAGTCGAAGTATTTCGCCCACCACCCTCCAACCTGGCTCCGATTCCTGGCCATGGCACCGCTGGTACATTCCAGTTATCTCGCTCCCGATATTGCCGCTATTGTTCTTATTGCGCACCGGCGGCCTTAGAAGGGTGTGCGGTTGGCATCTACCCGTGGCAAGCCGAAGATACCGCACGGTGAGCGGGACGGTACGATACGCGAACATGCGGATGGCGAATAGGGTGGGCGTCAAGACTCCGATTACATGCATTGAACTACGATTTTCCACTATTGAATAGAAATTTTGCTTGCTGCGGGTGACAGTTGCAACACTTTGGTGCGTGGACCCGGCAAGCGGAACATCAAACGCGGGCAACACGCGAAGGGTACGAAGTGATAAAAAACGTAATAACCGCAGCGGCATCCACCAGGGAGTCACGCAGTCCTTCAACAGTGGGAGGGCGTATCATTTTCCCTATCTTGATTTTATTTTCTTTTGCTGTTTTTACTTTCTTCTTCTCTTTGTTTGTTTGATTTTCCTCATGCTGCCGGAAGTTTGCAACCTTTGCCTGCTCTGTAGGCAGCGAGAAGAGTAACAGTACATCGGAGCACGGACCAAGAACTCGTTAAGATTTCGTCTGAGTGTTGTGCGAAACGATTACAAGCCTAACGCATGTCAGTAATTGGACCGCACCGCTTCAGACTGCTTCCTTTCGTGGCTCTGCAGTTTGTAGTGAGATTGTTCAGTCGTTCGTAATGGTTTGTCCATGGGTTTGGCAGCTCGATGCGTGTGTTTCGGATGACCACTTCAGCAGAGCATCGATACATCAATCCTTTTTTTTTCGACTGCTTGTTGGGTAAACATATTCGTAAGTTATTGCTGGACGATAAAAAGAAGGAGATACTCGTCGTCTGATTTTAATGTTTCAATCGAATCGTACCAGACAGCTTAACCCTTACTGGAACATTTAATTTGACTATGCCGGAGCTATAGTGTTCTCTTTAGATCTCTTTCCCAATGAATCTCCATAATTTTCAATGTTATAAGATTGGAACAAAGATGTCTATGATACCAGAGATTTTATATGATTTTAAAAACAAATGTTGGAAGTCCCTAAAGTCGACCAAAGCTTGCTCGATAGTGTAACGACAGGTATCTTGAGGTTTTAACTAGCTCTTCTGACTCATATTAGACGAAAGGTAGAAAGATCGTCTGATATTGAAGGTTATTAATCTTAGGCAGCAGTGAATCGATATCCTCGGGGACCTAAGCAAAAGGAAAGTTAAAATCATCAGTACTTTTGGAGCCTCAAAATGAAAAATTAGTAGACTAAATGTGAGGTCCTTGGCGAGGAACTAAAATTCAATCTGAAGAAGAGCTAGACTTCAAAGTAAGCTCTAGTATTTGATACTCCTCTGCTTGAGTTAGGTGATTCTATCGTCGGAAGAAAGCCGTTGACCATTTGTGAGTTCTAGCATAGAGATGGATTTTGAGCGATCTGCTAAGAGTTATTTACTATAAACTACTTAATTCCGACTCGGTTTCATTTGTTTAGATATTCGAGGAAAGGAAACGAGATCGTATAGGGTGTATGCAATATCGCAAAACCCTAAACTTCATTATTCCAAAGAGTCCTTTCCCATCCACACACTCTTGGCACTCAAAACCACAGCCAAAAAAATCGCTCACCACATCCTTAAGGGTTAAGGTGAAGATAAATCAGTGCAGCGTGCGGGAGGGGAATGCTTCAAAAAATTATCTGTCAATAACGGTCGCCCGGTCCTCCGTTCCGGTTGTTCGCCGACCGGTAAGCAAACAGAGGGGTTGGATATTCCTCCCTCTTACTCTCGATCTCTCTGCCATTTCCGATCAGTGCGAGAAATAAATAAAAGGGTGTCCTTTCGGAGGTCGTGTTTTATTTACATTTATTCTTCGAAAGGAGATGTTTTGATCCGGTTGATAAAATACGACCAATTGATGTGCCAACAATGCAACAAGCGCTTTACCGTGTGCTTGTGTTATTGAGGGGGGGTAAACAGGATTAGACAAAGTCACCGAAGTTTGTTCTGGCGCTTGCATTTGTCATGAATGAGTGTGTGTGTGTGTGTGTTTGTGCATGGGAAATGATTCGCTTACAATTAATTGTGATATATTTGTGTCCTTTCCCACCGCATTGTACCGATGCCGGTTGCCAACATATTAGGTACGGGAGTTTATTATAGCGTCAATTTTATTATATACCTTTATAGTTTATTTTTATACAACACTTTTCACTCGTTTCACCAAACTTATTGTATGCGTTTGTTCTGCTATCAATATATTTTTTGTGTGTTTGACTGTTAAGTATACATCAACAGATTGCTAGTGTGTGTTTGTTTGCTTTGTTTGTTTTTTGTATGATAATATTTAGCTGATTGATATTACTCCGCACACAATGCTGATTCAATTAGTAGCTTCGTAAGGGCTTCCTGGTGCGTCACTAGGAGTGTGTTTTTGCTTGTTTCTTTTCGATTTCGAATTTATGAATCGCACTCAAACAAGGAAACATAGAACTTTGTCCGGTGTTGCAAGAAGCTTTGCATGGTTTGTTCGTTTCGCTTAGCATACGCATGTAATTATTCATTCCCTCTTGTTTTCGTTTGCTGCCCAGCGTGGCGGTGTAGTGAGATGCTCAAGGTTTCTTACACTCCCACTCTCACTTGTAGGCGAAAAAGGGAATGTAGAAGAAATGGAAAATCCCTGCGGTAACAATTTACATTAAAATTAATCATAATTCCACTCCATCAACATCTTCATTATCATTATCGTCACCATAATAATAATAATAATTATCATCATCATCATCACCATCATCAGCAGCCCTCTGATTGGGTTGTGAAGGGGAGTTGGAGAGGGAGTCAGAAGGAGAAGTATAAGAGGGGCGGGAGAGTGATGCGATGATGAAATTGTACGATGCAGAAGTAGATGAAGCTGTCAGTGTTAATCGGTAAGCTTAGTATTATAGCATGATGAAGACGCGCTTGGTGACCCTCTGGTAGACCTCTGGAGGAGTCACTGTCTGCTTTGTTGGTGCTACGACTTCAGTGCAAACGATGAAACTACTACTGTACGTCAAGGAAACATGCGTGAGAAAGCGGATCGGAGCTGATCGGACACCATAGTTGGGCGAGGGAGAGAGAGAGAGTACAACATCCTTACTCGGTGCCATCCACGCACGGACTGTTGGCCGCCGCAGGTGCACAGTTCTGTCCCAAGCCCTGCCCTGGTTCGGGCTGTTGCGGCTGCTCGGGATCCTGCAGGATGGTCGGCAGGTATCCGGTTCCGGTGTAGGGCGCGGACAGGAAGCGCTTGGTGTGGGCCTGCTGCAGAAACGAGTACCGCACCGTCGGACTACTGAACGTTCCGGAAGGCATCAATGGCGAGAATGCCGACTTCACTGTAAAAGATGGTGAAGGTGTTGGAACACTTTTCACACGTGGGATGGACAACGCACGGTACAGAGAGGTTTTAGGGTACGGCCACATCGAAGCATCCGGAGCGGTGCCGGAATCCACCACAAACGCAACCTACCTGATGGGTGAGTGGAGCGCATCGTCACCACATAGCATCGCTTCCATCGCCTGTACGACATCGCCACGGTAACGTTGCAGTAGTAGCTCCACCTCACTCCGACGTCGGTTCGGGAACACTCTGTGGATAAAGCACACGATACGATCCGAGTTAAGTCAGAATCCCGGCAGGTGGTGCAACCGTTGTATACTTACCGCAACAGGACATCCACCGGTGAGCGTTGGCTCGTGGCTTGGGAGGCACTGACACCGATGGCTTGCTGGTACTGGGTAGCGACCGGTTGCTGGCTGTAAGGCAGAAAGCCGGCACCACCGTTCGTTACTGGTACTAACGTCGCTGGCTTCGTATATACATTCGGGTCTTTCTTGAGGCTCAAATTCTCCGGCGCAATCGATTCGTCCGGTGTGGAGTCCACGTCCAGATCTGACTCCGGCGAGCTCGGTGGTCCCGTCTGACTCGGGGACTGTTTGTCCAGCGGCAGGGAAAACAGTGACGACTTGTGCCGGGGACTGCTGGGCGATGATTCCGACTCCGTGTCGTGGTCCGTCTCCGTTGATATGCGTTGACGCTTCGGTCCTACAACATGAAAGAAGAAAAAATGGCGTTGGTGAGTCCAGAGTGCTCAGATATTAATTCTTGGCCATCTAATTACACAACATCCTTTCCCGTCTGAAATACGTATAGAAGCATTCTGAGAATTTCAAATGAGCTTGTCTTTTAAATACAAATAAAGTTCACGATAAACACCCAAGTGACCAGCCAAACTTGAGACCTGGATCTAAGGGAACTAGTTATTGTCTCTGGACGAAAGCAATGGTGCGTGTCTTATGTGCTAATCTTTCCAATCAAATATGACTAATGTTCTAGATAGTGCACGCTGTCTCAAAGCCGGAAGATTCTTCAGAAGTTACCGATAGACTTTTATAAAACATTTTAAAGTGAAGAGCTTTCTTAAAAAATGTTGAGGTTTATAGCCATGAAGAGAATTTGGGCAAAGGTTGTTTAGATCACCTTTTTCCGAAGCAGTAATGGAGTTCTGGAGGAGATTTTGTAACAAAACTGCCTTGTAAAAGACTCCAACGTGCTAATCATGCGCTGGTAAACACATTTTCACTCCACCGTACTTACCACATTAAGTGATCCTAAGCTTTAGACACCTTTAGACATCAATCAAACGCACAAGCATTGCGTATTGCTTCCACTGCTGGGTCATACGAGCTGGATGATGTCAAACAGTCACGACGCGTTTTGCAGTGGGCCAAAAAATCAAAGTTCACATCGGTGCAACCAGTACCGGGTACGGCTCGGCCGACTGTCTTTAAATGCTTCGAGCGCAAATATTGACATCCTTCCGAAGGGGCCGAAAAATGGGTTTTATCCCAAAACAATGGAGTGGAGTTTCAATATTTGCCCAAAGTAGGTTATTTATGTTAAAATAGCCGGGACCAACCGTTTCTTTTTTTTTTGCCTTTTGTGTGTTGTTTTGGTCTACCGGGGCAGGAACACACGGAACGCAACAGTGTACGTGAAAGTTTGAAGAAGTCAAAATAGTTGCCACGACGCTGGCTCCTTTGCCGGTACGCCGAATACCCGGTGACAACGAATACCCACTTGTACGATAGAGTTTCAACCTGCAAGAGATGTTGAGGCTGCAACTGTAAACACTTGACCGAACCGGCAGGTAAGTAGACATTTCCTGCACCCCTCTGCTT
>KI422590.1:0-27178 GCA_000473375.1 Anopheles culicifacies | reverse complement strand
CAGGGAGAAACAGCGACAGCACACGGTGGCAGCAATTTGATTTTAATTCGATTTGTTTGGTACGCACACGGATGCCGTGGGATATTTACTAGCGTTCCTGTTCGATGACATGTGCTGTTTATTATTATCATCATCATCATCATCATCATCATCGGAGGTTAGGTGAGTGTCGGAATAAGGGAGAAACACATCCCTAAGCGTCAGATTCGGGTAATTTGACATTTCGTGGAACAATTTGTAAAACAGTTAATAATGGGATGCGGATTAGCAACGGGTAAAGATGTTGCTGAATTAGTGCAGCTCGCCATCTAAGCCCCTTTTAATTCGCACCACCCCTCCAACCCCTTCTTGCCGCCCTGTTTTCTTCTTTCCTTACCCATGAGCGGATGTAATATGGGTGAAGTGTAATTAACTGCGGTTGAGTATAAATTTGTTTGACGCACTGCAACGGTGGTATTGACACATTCACCCTAACAACCCCAAAGAGCAAACCAATTCAACCCTTTGCAGGGTGTTTGCGGGCGCATCCCCTTGCGAGCACATTCCGCAGATAAACCGTGCGTAAAAACGCAAACCATATTGCATGGATCATTTTAATTTGGCCCGGTTGTGCTGGTATTATCCCGCTTCCCTCCCTGCTGAAAAATTGGGAAAAACACTTTGCAAAAGTGTGATGTGAGAGTGGGAGGTGGAAAATGGGGAGGGTGGTGATGAAGATAATTACTTTCCATCAAATCATCACCATAAAATTGAGCTCACGCACACGCTAGATTAAGTCGGCAAGAGGGGCGAGACAGTTTAGCGAAAGCCACAAATCCACGCCGCCACGCGCAACCCGGGCAGGGAAAACGAAGGGTGGAGGGAGCATTACATAAAATAAAACACCCTTATTTTTGAGATATGGATAGAAATTGAATACGTAACAGACGAAACAAAACTCTAATACGGCCAGGCCGTCATACAAGAGCAAAAAAAAAAAAGACGAAACAAAAAAAATAGAGAAAAATCGAATAGAAAACACACATTTTCCATACGGAGGCCAGGAAAACCCGAACCAGTAAATCCTTTACAGTTGAAGAAGAAAGAGAAAAAAACATACGAACCAAATTTAATTGGAAACCACAAACCAAAAAAAAAAGAAGTTTGTCCGAAAAAGTCGTTTACCGAGGCACTCTTCACACTCGCATGATTTATTTGGTGGAAAATGTTTGATTCTTCCCACTGCCTGTCTTTCGTCTCGGCAAAGCATCTGG
This sequence comes from Anopheles culicifacies, assembly GCA_000473375.1. NCBI lineage: Eukaryota > Metazoa > Arthropoda > Insecta > Diptera > Culicidae > Anopheles > Anopheles culicifacies. The sequence continues at coordinate 25,925 of KI422590.1, read as the reverse complement.
GGCGTTTTGGTATTTCAATTTCGGGTGAAAAAAAAACACCACCCCCACCCCATACGGTGTGGCAGGAAAATAAAATACTTTGCAAACCATTACAGCCACGCGTACCGAACGGTTTCGCACACGCACAAAACGGACCCTTGAAGGGACCGGGTGCGCATCTGCTTATGCAACAGAGAGCCGGCTTTATGGATCAAATTGAAAACATATTTTCCATCCATTGTGCGAGGGATGAACTAGCCGGAAAAGGGAAGAAGGAATGGAAGAGATCATTCCCTCAAGCAGGTCTCGGCATGTCCTAATAAGATCGATGCTTTGTTGATTGAGTTTCGAGTGGAAATTAAATTGTATCCCATTTACCACATTCCGTGCGACGAGACGTACAAAATGCCGAAGCACTCTACTGGTGCCGGAAGGTGAAAGGTGACGCAAAAGGATATAAAAAATATATATATTCCTCACCGTTTGGAGGGGGAATAAAACTCGCAGGAACAGATATTTCGAATTAAGATAAACTGTCTTTTGACAGTAGCGGTCCGGATCGCTTCCCCGTGCGTCGATTCCAGAAGAAGTAATTCAAAAGAAGAAAATGAACTAAACGAGAATTCATCTCGAGACTGCATGATACTTTCGTGCATTGGTTCACTCACTCGGGCGTAAAGGGAAATGTAATACCTCTTGAACGGCTATTGTGCTAACCGAGGAAAAATAAATACACACCGAGGTGGAGAGTACAAAAAAAAATCTAACGCATCCCCTAGTAGCAACCTTGGCTAAGGGTTTTGGCTTATTTTTTTAATTTGCTCTACCCTTTTTTTGACAAAAAAAAGATGAGCTGCATAGGAGCTAAACAACTGAACGCTGAAAGAAATTAAAAAAGAAGTACTATTCACACACATACACACGAGTGTGACTGATCCTTTTGCGTTAGGGGTTGATTAAAACATTTTGCTTCATAATTAAACGCCGCTGAACACACACACTCAATTGGCTTCACCGAAGGGTCATTTACTTTTGATTTTTTGTTTCGCTCCCCCTTCCCAGGGGCGGAGTTGTTATTAATTATTTGTGGTTTTCTTGTTTTCCCCCTTTCCGCTCTGTCTCTTTCTCTCCCTTTGTATTCTGAAAAAAAAAAACAATATTTTAAATCGATAGGGAATTTGTGCAAATCGCACCTATTTGGCCAGCAATGGTAAAGGAAGTACAATCGAAATTGTACGCTTTATTGCAACCATAAACACTGCACAGAATAACAGTGGAAATAACAGCTTCTAATGATGTGCAACACAAGGCGGGGGAAGGAATGATGCTCAAGAAGTAATACTCATTTAATGCGAAAATGGAAAGTGTTCCTTTGGCGAGAATAAATGAGGCGCCGTGAGTTTGGTAAAGACGTTTTTTTTTTATTCTATTTCTTTACTTTAAGCACTATTCCGTTAAGTTGAAGGACTGTGGCGATTAAATGAACGGTAAATTGCATCATTGAACGCTCGCAGTGCAAATGATTTGATCAAAAAAACGGATCAGAAAGGTGCAGGGCTTCATGCAAAACAAAAGACTTCAACAAAAGATTTCAAGCGACGAACCTCAACATGTGAACAAAAATTAAAACTTCCGTTAATAATCTCATTTATTAATATTTGCAAATTGCAATCTAGGTTTAAATTTTCTATTTACAGTTTAAATCATTTATTTATATCAAATTTATTTAAACAAAATAAATAAATTATTGTAAAAACCCATTTTACCTATTTAGTAAATTTTTTGCTAAAACACTTGCTTCTATCTATCTTTTAAGAAGGGGAAAAGCGATCAGGAATGCGTTATTACCAAAAATGTGACGAACACACTTGAGTTAACAAAAGGTTACTACATGATTTTGGATTTTATTGTGTATTGAAACAGTAGATTAAATTAAAAAAAACACAAACAAATGTGATTAATCGAATTACAAAAGAAAAACCTCCACAAACCTAATCGAAACTCGATAGACCTTACCATATGATGAAACAGAATACACAAACAAAAAAGTCAAAACATCAATTTCGGAAGTAAATTTTTGCAAACGGCTTAATTGAGCGGTTAAAAATTGTTCGTATATATGAGAAAAACACAATTTGGATGTGTGTAGTAAACCAAAATAAAAAAAACACACACACATACACAAACCCATGTGAGTGAATTAAACTAAAAAGGATCTTTTGATTCCATACCAGAGAGGTTTTGTTTGCAATTCAAAGAAAATGCTTCTACTCAAAGAAAAAACGAAGGATGGAGGGTAAGAAGAGAAACAAAACGATTTAATATAAAAGAAACCAACACAAACCAAATCAATTAAAATTCCCACAAAAGCGTATTCCCGGTGCAAATTGGAAGTTCCCGATACTGTGCAGCGTGTGCGCAGCGGATCCTTCAGCATTCTGGCACTCTGGACCAGTCAGTCAGACCCACTTGAACTGTAACCCCTAGGGCATGTAGACGAGAAACCTTCTATGAATGAAACCCGAGACCCGAGAAGTGGATATCGAGAAGGCAACTAATACCACTCCGAAAAGGATGGGTTTTTGATTCCGATGAAATCGAACAAAACGTGGCAGCGGAGAAAAAAAAACAGAAAACGCATGAAAAGTGCGTCCGGCAACGGCTGCCAAGCGATGAAAGATCAATGAATCTAATTGTAGCAGGAGGTTACAAGTAAAAGTGTGTTTTTCTTTCCTTGCTGGGTGCGTGTTGCCGTGCAATAAATTGCTTGTAACGGATGGGACGACGTTCGGGACGGTGGATTCCGGGGTACGCATCCAATCTCCGACGACCCGGATCGTGTTTCAGTTAGCGTTCCGGGGGCGAGGGCGAAACCCACGCTGTACAGTGTGTTGCACATTGTAGCCAAATCTCCGTCTCGGAGATGTGCTCCGGTGCCCTACCGAGGCAGGTAGCGTTACTCCTACGGCTGTGGGTTTTAATCCATTATCGATACAATAATGGAACGATTGGTTAATTGCAGGCTTTGGCAGCATCGCGCACAATGGTTTGGGTGGCTTTTAGCAAACAATTACCGACTGAAACTGTCCGCCCGGATGCGCGAGTGTGAAATCGATAGCAATGCAAACGAAATGCAGTGCACAACATTAACACAACTGCATGGTTCCATTGTTCGTTCCTGCTATTGTTTGGTTTAATTTAATTGAGAAGCGCTTTAGTAGAGAACGCTTCATGTTCCCATACCTGCCAGGTGCCGTGGCGCTGCTTCATTGCAATCGTTTAAATTACAGTTTGATTGGACGGGTCGGGACTTCTCAGAATTAAGAGCCACGTGTAATTAAACACATTCGTTTTTATAATAATAAAGTAATAAAACGGTGTGAAGTAAATGTAACTAATTAATGAAATTGTTAAAAGTAAAATTATTCTTAAAATCCTTGAACAAATAGATAAACATTTTCTCGCCACATTGCTCGGTTCCAACCTTTTCCAACCAGTTATTGAGGAAATGAAATATCACGTATCTTCCAAAAACATATTAAAGAAATAGTTCTTGTACTCTTGAAAATTATTGTACTTTTTTCAAATTTACTTTAGAAACAAGAAACAGAGATCGAACCTCCCGTAGGCAGAACTTCCTAGGCCCGGAAGCTAGAAATGTCATACAAAGAGTTCTCGAGGCAGTGGTGTCATAAATGAAGTAGGATTTATTATAAGTGTGAATGTTTTAAAGAGTTAGAACGTTAGTACGTTCAGCTGCTTTACATAATCTTTCGACATGTTTGGGCTGTGTGTTTTAATCTATTGTTTGTATATAGATTAATAGAGTAGTCGATAACGATTTTACGATTGTAGCGGTTCCAGGAAAAAAAAGGAAGATATACAAGTGACAACACAGCTGTATTGAAAAAGTAGCTCCGGTTTTACACTTTGATTGATTAAAAATCGTAGGGTTTCTGTTTCGTAATGTGGATTGATTATAATTTCTCCCTTATAATATTGATCAATGACGGCACGGTTAAGGTGTCTAGTTATGTTATACACAACGTGAAGAGGTTTATATAGCATTGCAAATTCTACTTACCAGGACTGTCAGGTTCGCTGCGATTGGGCGAGTAGGCTGAGTGCATATGTTCGGGTCGCATTCGCTGCACGTCTGTGTCTGTGGATTAAACGTTCGCAAATGTCAGGAAGAAGTATGCGGGAAATTGTACCGTCTGGTTTGCTAAGAATGCATTACTCACCTGCGTCGGCAGATGTGTAGCTGTGATGCGTTACACTCTCGGCATCGTTCGGTGGCGAAGGAATGCCACCGTGAAATTGGCCCACGCCCTGTACGGCAACCGGATCGTTCGGCGGTGTTTGACCGACACCGTGCACACCGGTCGTCCCATACAGCAGTCCAAGATCTCGCACCTCGTTCTCTTCCTGGGCCTGCTGTCTGCGGAGTGCCACCTGTGCGGACACGAAAACGTATGTCCGAATTAGTCTACACTGCAGCGCCGGGAAATGACTGACAACACCTACCTGGGCGGCCATTACGCGTTGTCGCTCGGCGATTAAGGTACATTTAGCACAGACACAGTCCCGCCAGCGGCAGTAACGCTTGTGTCCTTTGAGTGCGCTCACCTGAACCGATCGTTGGCGATGTGTTTGTTTGTTGGAGCAGATCGATGAAAAGGTTGAAAAGAGAGAACAAACAAAAAGAAACACATCGAAAACTAGCTGTTAGAATTTTTACTTTTTTGGTTTGTTTGTTGAAACTACCGAACAAAACCAACGAGCAGGTACACCCGGCCATATTGGCGAAACCTTTATTTTGTGATTGGGTGATTTTAGCATATATTGTTATTTGCGGCATTTAGATAGGTAATTTGTTCGTTCAATGTACCTCACGAGTCAGAGTGCGTTACAGAGTGCGCTCTCGGTTGATTGGTGGGGATACTAGCGGATCTCCTTGCCATCCATCACTCACTCAGCTGCGCAGTGTATGGCAGTAACAGTGTTTCTTTCCGTGTCCGTACGCCCGTGTGCACAACTGCACAGCACCATGGCAAGCGTACCGATTCCCTGTCACAACCTGCACTAACTGTGTGAACAAAGGTACATGGACAGCTCAGATACACTCCGAACGAGTCAAAGTTTGGAATGGGAAAGTGTTTCCTCCTTCTGATTCCAGTTTGTAAAAGAAAGTCCTCCTCCATTTAAGCTTACTGAATTACTGTTGCAAATGCTTGAAAGCTACTTTTTCTACTGAATTGGTTATTATTTTTTTTGTTTTTGGTAGCAAACAACTAACACTATTGATAGAGAAACTTGCATGAACGGGTCTGTGAAGGGGAACTTTGACTTCAAACATTGGGAGCCTGTTCTGTGTGCACTCCTGGATTCTAGTTCGTTCTCTGTAGGGCTGCGTTCTCTAGTTGGGACGCCACACTTACCACTCCATGGTTGCGACATCGGGCACACTTGGGCGTGCGTTGATAGCGTTCCGAGGCTGCCCGAAGGAAAAACGCTGGTGGCAGCGCACCGAGTACCGGATGTTGCTGCATCAGGTTCGACATATCGACACCGCTCGGCAAACTCATCTTACTCCCGAATTGTGCTTACGCGATTTTCACCAAACTTTGCAACTCACTGCACGGCACAAAACTGGACAGTGCAGATTCTGGCCAGCGTTCCGGTTTCCTTTAGAGCACGGATGCGGAAGATGTTGTGGTCGGGATATTCGATCAGGCAAAGGAACTACAGTATCTTTGCCACGGCTGCGTGCAAACACTAAAACTTGCAACTGTTTGCAACTGACCACTTGAAACACACACACACGCACACAATAACACAATCCGTCACACAAACACACACACGCACGCACCCCCAACAACAAAAAAACAGACGGAAAAATCACAATCACGCACGGGTAAGTAACGCGTTACGGGACGGGCTGGTGATCACGAGGACCACGGCGATGACGAAACGGCGGTCACAACTGCTTTCGAGCGTAACACATTCCTCGCCGAACATTCAAAAGCAACTGATTCAAAAATGTTTCAACAATTGCCATCCCGTATCTAAGCGCTAAGAGCCTAAAAATCGGATAAACAAATAGGAAGCACGAGGGGAAACTGTGCACAAGGGGTTCGGCGATACGGAGTTTTTTGGGCAGGGATCAAACGCACACTACGGGGTATGGGAACAGGGCGGTAAGTAAAGTCGGGAAAAGACCGAGGGGATGAAACTGATGCAAAGGCTACAGATAGAAAGAAAACAAAAAAACCGTTGCCATCCTCCAATTGGTGGATGCGAGGTTGCTAAAGGTTGCCGATGCGTTGGGAAGCGTGAGCGTGACAGCGCGACAGCTGGCTGCGTTACAACGCCCGGTAGCGCAACGGAGACGACCCGAGGTCTTGCAACATTGAAACGTTCAAAGGTGAATACATTCGCTTTCCCTAACAGGATGCGGATGGTAACGACGGGGTAGGGGAAGGGTAGGGGGTGGCGAAGGGGGACTCGCGTCCGGATCGGTCACTGGAGCACCACCTCGTACCGTTAGTACCTTCGGCGGAGAAGTATATACATGAAATACAATTATACAACTCAGCCAACCAAACGTAACACGGGATGGTTGGGAAGCTGTTGTGAGACAACACCCCTATAAACCATGTATCCTTACGAGCCGTTCCACACCATAGCAAAAGGCAACGGGAAGCGGACGTTCGAGCTTTCTCGCATCTCGCACACCCGATTTGCCTATCTCGCTCTTGCCCCGACGGACGGTTGCGTACGATCGCAACGCGTGGTAAATGTTGCGGATCCATATGGCCGATTGCTTGGGCTGGATACATATGCCACCCCACCTAGCGGCTCACCTATTATGTATCGAGCCGATCGGACACACTTTGACGGATCCTTATATTTTGTTCCGCAACGAACTATCGATCCCAAAACTTCCCTTCCCGTTCCCTACGACCCACAACGCAAAGTTCCACCATTTTGTCCATTAGGGGTTTAACAGGGCAGCACAAACTCCATTAACAGCAAACAGGCTTTAAACTTAAAACACTGTTTCAATCAACCTAAAACTTGCTCGCTACTATTATAAAACTAACCACCATAGCAACATTCGTGTAACATCACGAGCTGATCCCGATCGCCGTACGATGTTACGAAAATACGAAGCCGAACACATAGAAATGTTACTTTTGAGCACTTCTACATTGTTAATGGTTTGCCGCACGTGGTTGTGTGCTAGTTTTTACGAATCGCCATTATCGTTCGAATTAAACATAATCACACATTAACGAGTTTGTATTCATTATTTAAAATTAGCTTGTGCGTTTCATTCACCTTGGGCAGTGGTTCTTGGACTTTGTTTTAGATTTTATTTAGAATCCACTTTTAAACCCCATTTTCCGAGTAATACACGAATCAAGCGTTCCAGCAAAAATACGCGTATGTCGAATGTGACACATTGTTTATATGGCTATGCTAGAATTAGAAAGCTTAAAATGTTTGTAACAACCATTTCTCTATTTCAAGTTTGTATTATAAATATTTCAAACAAAAAAAAGAGTTTGACTATCCTACAAAGTGGATATGGATACATGCTGGATTTATCACACAAATAAATGACTCTACTAATCTTTAAAAAGATCTTTTTCCAAATTTGCTTTTAGGGATGAAAAACATTTAAAAATTGATTGAATGGCGTTTCAACGACAGGAGTATTGGATATTACATCTTTACATGTATTTTATTACGAATTGAGTTGTTTGAAGGCGATAAGATAAATCTATAAAACGGTTAATTTGTTTGACAAATGTATAGTTTGGTGATTTCAAGCAGTAAACCAAAACATAATATGAGACGCTTTTTGGTTTCAAGTTTGCCGTATTTTATCAGGTTCATACTATTCGTAAATTACAGTGCAATCTAGTGTATTTAATTTAAAACAGTTGTATGTAGCTTGAAGAAATAAGTGGCATTTGCTCTTATTACTAGTATTTTTAATAAAAACAGAATAGATTTACAAATGAACGATGAAAACAGTAATTATACAGAGTTCTGCGGCTTCTATTTACGATTTAGAGCTATTGATTAGACTGCTGTTGCGATAAACGATGAGATAATCGATGGTAAAGAGGGCATGTTTTGTATATAACGCTCGTTTGAAACTTTCCAAAGTTCTTATCATTATTCATCCGTTTATTGAAAAATAAAAATCAGCAAAAGCAAGCCTTAATGCACATCGACACAGGATTGATGCTGGAGTAATGGTATGCGTACCTGGTGCTCCTGGTGCTGGATTAAACGCTGCCAGGAACATTCGAACGCGTATAGGATATTGAATAATTTTTAAGGAGTGGCATTTTGTAGACAATTCCACTGATCGGAAAATGCCGGAATGTCCATGAAGAAAACAAAAAATAGTACAAGATGAACCCACCCACAGCGGAGAGCGATTTTCTTGAGGATACGGTAAACAATAACTAAAGCTATATTATATGCTTCATGTGCTTGCCGGAATGGTTTTATTCAGCAACATTTGAGTGGTAGATTTTTTTTTCTCCTTACTTACGCTTCCAATAAATGGAATTCCATTTGCTCTGCGTGGGAACGATGGTGAGAGTATTATCGTATTCCATCAATGTGTATACATATGAATGTGGTTGACAGGGTAGCAAAGCTGCCTCCCCATTTGCATGTATTCGAATTCATATCCTTCCAAGGCAAACTTCCGACAATGCTTTAGAAATCGGCCATCGTACAGTTGATGTTACAGTGAATGCAGCAGGCAAACAACAACAGCAAAAACAGGTAAAACTGCCACAAACTTCTCAAACCGGGCAAAACACGCGTTCATCATCGCACAAAAGCGACCCCAACGTGGCAGCCCCAACCGAGCATCCCTTAGCGTTTAAATTGCCGCGCAACGGCGAATATACGGGTACGCGGTAGCAGCTGGCAGCTGAATTGCAGCCTAACCGCAGCTGAACGATCCGAGCGAGACGGCTAGCAGAGCGCCGCGGGAGCAAACTTTACCGTGCGACCGAAAAAGTGGGCGTGCCCATGCGAAGTATCGTCCTTGTTAGGTCGCACCATGCGAAGTGAACTGTTTCAACACATGCCACCGCTCGGTTAAGGACTTGTACACCCAACTCGAAACAGTTTCCGCGTGGGAGCCCCAATGTCGGAAGGTATTATCGCCCAGCTGTACATTATATGGCACAAGGCATCACCCGGGCACTACCGTATTAGGGCGGCATCGGAGGTTTGCCGACGGGGAGCCGATCCTCTCGACCGTACTGTTTGCAGTTTATAACAGTTGAGAACAAGCACACAATGGTGGTAAAACGGTCTAAAGTGCCATTTCGGTTAGACTAGCGAAATGTTGTGTGTTCGTCGGTGGAGGCGTTCCACCAAACGGTTCCGTTAACCTGGTGGAGCCTTCTGCGCACTGCGTATAATAACGATTTGTAGCTATAGTCTACATGGTGGTCGTTTTGTGCTGGAATGCTACATGGTCACGACATTAGCAGGCGAATATAAATAGTGGCTGATTGGTGGTAACCCCGTCGTGCTATAAATTCCGACGCATTCGTACATAATCTTGGCGCTGTGCGGAATCAGTTACTTAATATATTTTCCAGATCTCAACGCGGTGTTGGTAGTCGTTAGCAACAACGTAACGGAACTGTTCACATTAAACGATTGACATACAATAGCGTTCAGATATTTCGTAGTATTTCATGATGCTGTTAGAAATATTAAGCAACACTTACTACTTTTCCCACAGTCGTAGTAGTACACGTTAGAAATGTAATTGCTTTCTCTCATCCAACATTGCCCAAAAGATAAGTATACACCCAGAACAGGCCAGCGGACCACTGTTCATTTGCAGTTTCCATCTATGGGTTCGATAATTTTCAGACGTCCTTTTGTTTTTGGCACCGTTCAGCCGCATCACTCCATGAAACAAAAACGCTTGACAGCTGAGTTCGTCTGAAGGATGGATGGATTATCTATCGAGAGGTCCCCATGATTGGGACGCAGATTACAACACCCCGAATGTGTCCGATGGGACATCGTACGATACCGAAAGGCTACATTTATGAGGCATTGATGCAAATGTTGAAGTATGATTAAATAAAGGAGAAAGTTTCATCCATTATGGCACACTTTGTAGCTGACCCGCATCAAAGAGTAACAAACCAGACTGACAAGAAGAGAAAGTAAGTTAAATATGTTGAAATATTGTATTAATTTACGAAATAAACTTAACGGGGTTTATTATTATGGAAGATGACGTTATTTTAATTTCCATATATTGTAATGTTAAAAAAACACATTGTCGTTACTGTATTCTGTTTATTTTATTTTTGCTTTAACTTAACCATACCCCCGTATTCATAATAATATTCTGCTAAATTTTGCTACAAGATGTGCTACCTTTCGCTGTTCTGTTTAGTAGCAAACTGAACAGCTAGTAAACGTTGGTAACGCTCAACGCTGGACGATGAAGCTTTCGCCGCGCTGCGATGAACTTTAGCAACGAATGAACCAAAGCTTACGGATGAACCAGTGCGAGCGTCTGGATATAAAATCCTTGCGTAAGCGCAGTTCACACAGCACACATTTATAGCATCGTCCTGTGGAAGTTACTGTGCCATAAACATTCCCCTGGCATTGGTGTGCAGGATACGTCAGTTTGGCACGGTGCGTGCGCCGGCGCACTTTAGTATGCATCAACATTCGGTGAAAATGCGAATATCCCGTGTATGGTTACTGTGGTACAAATAAGGAAGCTACGAAAATGACCGTACAACACCCAAGCGCAGTGTAAACAGTGGTCCCCATTCTTCTGGAGAAAGTCATCTCCAGCTTCGGTAGGTTAATTTCGTACCACGTTTGCTGCTGTTACGTAAAAAAGCAAGGCATTCTGAGCTTCAGGACCTACCACAGCTGCGAACATTCCATTCGATGGCGCTGGGACGTCATAAAAGATGTACATCCTATCACACTGTGGTGCTGTTCCTTTTCAGTGAGTAAATGGCCACCGGTAGTAACGGTAGGGGAAGTGTTTACAATCAACGTAGAGGACAATCGAGTGAGGCCGGTAAGGAACCAACGCGCCAACGACTGCTTTTTGTTGCCCTGTCTCGGACGAACGCCTCCCGGGACGGAGCCTGCTGCGGAATGACTTAAGGCAAGGAGACGACAATGGTGCAATTTATGGAGAGTGGCGTGGACAACCAATCGGACATGAACGATATGAATATTGCCAATCGCCTGCAAGGTATGCAAAGACACAATCAACTCAAAACAAACATTCTGCCCTAGGTGTACTATCCTTTGGCTACTATCTCTCGTTTTCATCTGTCTCTTTCGATCACTCTTTCTCGTCTGCTCTGTAGCGCATATGGAACTTACAACATTTTTTGGCTTAGCATTGGGATTTGTCGCGCTCGTTTTGGTTTTGTTCCTGTACGTCAATAAGATACGATGCTTCGGAACGGCACCACCGTTCCTGCCATTTGACGAGCATCTTGTTTCGGAGAAAACGTTCCACCGCATTCGTAAGTATAGCGGAAACTCCATGTTCAGCAGTAGAACCAGTAACGTTGTCGGCCGTTCAGCTATAGCTAGCTAGAGCTCTTAGCATTAAAAGTCTTCCAGAATAATTGAATACGCTCCCATTGTCCGTCTACTTGCAGGGAATCGGTTCGCATACGACGGTAACAATAGTTCCGATTCGGAGGACGATACATTGCGTCGTCTAAAGCTAGAACCATGCGGTGAGAGTTACAGCAATAGCATCTCCTGTTACCATGCCAACGAAAACACCCTCGACCATGTACCACACTTTAACAGCTTTAATAAAATTCTGTCCGGTTGTAAGCAGTTGCACTCGTCGCGTGATCCGTTGGCGATGGCCGAAGGTGGCAAAATTGGGATGCCCCATTCCAGCAACGACTGTAGCTCGGGGAGCTCCAACGAGGTGAGCTTAGACTACAGTACGCGCCTGTCACTGGAAGCGCACGTCAGCAATGACCGGTTGGTGACCAACGGTGGCAACTCCGCACTGGAGGGCTGCCGCACGGGCTCAATGGATTTGAAGCTCAAGGGCGAATCGCTACTACCGGAGCTGACGAAGGAAAGCGATGAGCAGGATCCGGGATCCAGAAAGAAACCGACCAAGGTGACATCGAACAATCGCACCGAGGTTGGTAGTGTCGGCATCTGTTTCGACGCGGATATACCGGTCACCAATTTGAAGAGTAAATCGTTCACGGAAGAAAGTGCACCGACCGCTACAACTATGGTCGGGTTTGAGCATGGAGCATCTTTAACACAGCAAGATAGCCTGGACGATGTTCTTAGTCTCAATAATGATGTAAGTAGGAACGTTCAGTTGAAAGGATCCCAGATATACTAATCTTCTCCTTTTTCTATCTTGAAGTGTATTTTAGTGTTTGCGCACGAACCGCTCTACGATACCAGTGACCTGAAGTCACTCAAATCGGACGGCGATGGAGCGGTGACCGCGGCCAACTTTGAAGGTCCCGCCGCGACAACGGGCTCCAATGGGACGCTCGAAATATCGCTATTGTATGATGCACCGATGCGCAAAATGACCGTGCACGTGCTGCAGGCCCGTGGCATCTCCTCCCGTGGTGATAAGGGCCAGTTAACGCACACGCAAGTCCGGCTGCTCATGCTGCCGGCTAAGCGCCAAAAGCACAAAACTAAAATACGCTCCGGAGAGAACCCACAGTTCATGGAGAGCTTCTTGCTGCATCGTGTCAATCCGGAGGAAGTGAATTCCATGGGTTTGCGCATCCGGGTGTATGGGTGCGAGAGGATGCGCCGCGAACGGTTGATCGGGGAAACGATCGTCAGCTTTGCAAACATCGATCTAGAGCTGGAGACTAACTTGTGGCTCCCACTGGAACCACGCACCTCAAGCTCGGTAAGTTGCGGAGGCCGGTGTTGCGGGGCAGAGTGTTGATGGAGGCGAATGACGGTGTGTGTTTTATGTAATCTCTGTAATCAGCAGGATACAGCTTCCACAAGCGATCTACTGAGCATTGCCAGATCGGACAGTGCGGGATCGACCACTTCCATGCAGCATGGTGGAGTGCCGGAGCTGTTACTTGGCTTAGGCTACAACGGCATTACTGGACGTCTTACAGTTGAGGTAAGAGTAGGGAAGAACTTGAGGGTATTCAAACAATTAGCACTTTTATGTTATACGTTTACCCAATTAAGAAGCATATCCATGTGAATATCCTAGGTATTCTAACTGTTTATGTCTTGTAAGCACGAATTTCCGAACCACTCAGTAAAGGTATTGAATCCTCTTTCAGATTGTGAAAGGAAGCCATTTTAGGAACCATTCTCTGCCCAAAGTACCCGACACGTACGTCAAACTATGTCTGGTGAGCAGTATGGGCCAGGAGATTGCTCGGGCCAAATCCTCTACAAGGCGCGGTCAGTCCAACCCACTGTTCAAGGAAACGTTCATATTTCAGGTATGGCTATTCAAACGATACATGATCATCCACCGATAATGAACATTGCTAAATGGTTCTCTTGCCCCACACAGGTGGCAATGTTCCAGCTGAACGACGTAACGCTCATCGTGTCGGTGTACGCGAAGCGCAACATGAAGCGCAACGAGATGGTCGGTTGGTTTAGCATGGGGCTCAACTCGAGCGGACCGGAGGAAATGATACACTGGAACGAGATGCGCGAATCGAGCTCACGGTCCGAGCTGATTACCCGCTGGCACGTTCTGGTCGATTCCTGATTTTAATCCATTCCCTTACGAGTGCCGCCAAGCGAACACACTTCGCCTAATCGCGCGGTGGCGCCGGCCGGAGGGATAACGAATTGGTTTTTGAATTTGCAACACGCTCTATGAAACGAAGCGTGGAAGAAAAAAAAAAACAAACAAACAAATTGGAAAAAAATATTGGAAAAGGCCTCCAGCATGCCTATTTTATCTCATTCTTTAATATTCAATCCAATTATTGATGTGATGAACCTTGTCAAACGATCGGTATTTTTACTTTCTCCGTCGGAAAACAAAGTTTGCATGGTATTTATTAAAATGGTAATAAGCTAAAAATGCGACTGTGTTGTATGAACTTAAAATTAGTTGAGAAAACAAAAGCTGTAATTGTAGCATGCGTATCTCCGGTGATACAATCGCGCTAATATCTGCCTTTATTGATGACCAACGGGCTTCAAAATGTTTTTATATACATATAAAATAGATATAATCTCGGCATCATACTCTTACCATGGTCAAAGGGAGAAAAAAATAGACCAATGTTGGTAAATCATATTCTTGTTTAATCCGAAAAACGAACTAAATTCAAAATGCATAACCTTTACAGGAATAATATACGTATGCAAGGTGTTATTGTAGTAAGGGAAAATTTAAAATAGTTTGATTTTATAATGCATCACCACGTTACCGTTAGTTCGCAAAGGGTGACTGCATTTAAAACCAGAATCTTACGAGTAAAGGTATCACATGTTTGTTACGTGGCAACATCCCACAACTTGATACAATAATTATTGTCATCCTTTCCACAGCTTACTATCCGTTTATCATCGATACATTCGATACGATATACGCAGGCTGAAAAAAAAAGAACGATAAAAATAAATCACCTAACCTGCGTTACATTAGCGATCATCTGCTACCTACCGCTGTGCATGTTCACCTCACACTCCACCATTCCCTGCAGCATGTTCCAAACGTGCAGCAGTCCGGCACGGTCCCCCATCAGCAAGTATTTCCCGTCTGGCGTCCAGCATAGGCATTGCACTATCTCATTCAGTTCCTTCCGGCAAATGGTCATGGTACTGTCCGCATCGGTCACGTATGTTATACGATCCTCGCCGCATGACGCAATCAACGTGCCTTTATCGTTAAACTTTACCTCGCACACGGCATTACGGTGCGTTTGGAGCAGCTTGTGATTGTCCCGGGTGTACGACGTCGGTTTGTGAATGGTTCGCGAATCGAGCTCGTATAGCAGCAGCTCACCATTTTGCAATCCGACGGCTACATGAATTTTTGAACGTTCACCCGCGTACGTGTCGATCGAAACGATCTTCTCCTCCAGCACGTGATAACCGATAACCGAATCGTTATGATAATTATTCCAAATCCTGCAACCGATACACACGATAGACTGTTAGTAATTGTGACGTTACTGTTTACCACTATTAGCAACGCTATCCCACAGGAAAATCATGAAATAATGTTTTAATTTAAATTTAAGCCAAATACAAAAAAAAAGAAGAACTTACTTCAAGCTGCAGTCCCAGCTGCCAGACACTAGCAATCCATAAAGCGGTACGTAGGAAATGCAAGAAACAGCGTCATCGTGTGCTCGAATGGTGCTTGAAATCTTACCGAAGTCAAAATTATAGATTAAACTACAAAGTAGAAAGAGAATAACAACAAAAAACGCGAACAAACCGAAGGAATGCATTAAAAATAAATAAAATAAACGCTCGAACCACTTCCGTGTACGTACATTGTATCGTCCCAAACTCCCAATATGATCGAACGGTCGTCAGCGATCTGCACGGAGCTAATGGGCAAATCGCTCAACTGTACGCTCCGTATTTTTCGCCTTTCGCTAAGACTGTAGCACGTCATCGTACCGTCCTTGCTGGTGGTGAATATATTCCCAACCGTTCGATCCACGGCAATGGCCGTAATGACGTCCTTGTGCGAGAAGTACTCCGCTTGCTTCCGTATCGACATTTGCGTACTCGTTCCAATTGCTGGTGGTAGGGCGAGCAGCTTCGACACATGTGCGGTACGAAACAGTTGCTTGGGAATTTGCCCAAATTCTGATATTTGCACTTCGATTGCATGGCGGGCTGCCATATCGTTGATTAGGCCCAGATCTACCGACCCCTCGTAGCACAGATGATAAAACACATTGTCGGCATCGAGGGCAGCCTTTCCCTGCTGCTTGTAGCCGAAGATTAAATCGATCCACTGATGCAGTCTGGCGGATACGTAATCCGATTCGAGTGCCTCCCTTAACATACGCACGAAGCGTTCCGGCGAGTTGTGTGCCCACGGTGGCAGCGCTACGTTGCTGACCGGCGTCCCATCAAACCGAACGCCAAAGTCTATCTTCATGCTGTTTACCAGAAAATCTCCTTGCTGGTTGGTGTCGAAAAACTCCGGTATGAGCTCCTTAAAATCAGACATGTTGTTCAGACAGTTGTTGAATGCATCCGCGACGCTGTTAAACATACGATCCGGATGATCGAACTTGCCGTTCTGCAGGCAAAGCATTAGCTCCGGATGTTTGCGCACCAGATAGTACAGCACGAACCCGGGCGTGGAATAGTGGGAACCGTAAAGAAACTTCGGATCAGCCATCTCCTCGAACCGCATGCGCAGTCGTGCCAAACGGTCCGGGTTCAGAGCACCCACGGGCTTACAGAGGTCACGGTATATGCTCGTGTCGTTGAGATTCAGCTCACTGGAGGTGTAATCGGTTAGAATCCACGGAAATACTGGATACTGCGTCAAATCCTGGAACGACCGATCGGCAAGACTGTTCAGATAAAGCAAATAGTCGTAGTTCGAAACAAGACCGTTTTGCCATTTTAATGTCATGCTTTCTGGGCTTTGTTCGGTAGCAGCATAGTCCTGCTGTCCGCTAATACTTCGCCAGCACTCATCACGTTCAGTTTGGTTGCGAAACACTAAGTAAAGGCACTGGTCCGTTCCTTCGCTTGTTTGCTTTTCGTTCCATCGGATTTTAAGTCCAATCTGACGCAATAGGTACCGATGTTTGGAAAGACCGATGATAAATTGTATACCAAGCTTCAGTACTGGATTCTGAGGACAAAATTAAAAGTTTAATTGCATTCACTGGCTGGTAACGTTACCCGAATTAGCGTACCGTGTGGATGTTATTGTAGTACTGCAAGTATATGAACTTGTTTGTGATGAGCAAACGACCTGGGTTGACGATGAGTGGATTGATCTCTTCTACCTGAAATTCCGATATCGTCCGTTCGTAAAGATTGTTCAACCATAGTGGGTTGAATTTTACACGACTGTGTCTTGAATACACGATCGTAGCTATCTGGAAAAAAGGAATGGAACGGGCAGCTAAAACATAACAGCATAGCAATTTCTCGTTACTAGCAGCTTACCATGCTGTTCTGTTCATACGAAGGTAACGTTGAGGCACGGTACAGCTGACATATTTGCTGCAGGCATTCATCGAGCTTAGCGTAGTGGAAGCAAAACAGGAACGTACATTCTTTTTGTACAAATCGGTACGGTTGAATCTGGTTCTGATCTAGCATTTCGATGTGTTGTCGGCACCGTATCGAAAGTCGTTGACCGTCAGCATTCATGGTACTTCCATCTCCCTGTCGATCGATCGTTATGCAGTCCTTATACATGATCTTTATCAACGGCATACAGCTGCTTCCTTTCGCTTCGAACACCAGCGACTTGGAACACATTTTCAGTCGTCCACTCATTTGAAATTCTACATCCAGGTTCAGCGGTAATTCTTCCCGCACAATGTCCACCGAAAAGTCCTCGAAGTATATCTCGCTCGGCTCAAGCAGTAGCAGTGAAAATCTGAAAAGGTAGTTACGATTACTAATGGCAAAACAATGCAACTCGTATGATTCACCTAGCCGTACCTCTGTTTTTCCATTGTGTAGCTGACGAAAAAAATCCCGTTCCGATCCGCAACGAAAGAGCAGAAAAGGTTATCTGCCACAAATCCGGTATGCAGTTGAACGGTGAAAAACAATAACAATCCTCTGTCATTGTTTGTTCTGACGACTTTGACAGTTAAGTTTTAGCTACATTTGTAAACAATATTTTGATTCATTTTCTTCAAGGCTGAAATAAAAATAAAAATACTTTTTCAAATATGTATTAAAACAATATTTGTTGGGCATGAACGTAGAAACACATAACGATCAATTGTTACGCATTACAAAATTCAAACATTCGACTAATGTCAACCCAAATGGTCACATTGTTGCGCAATGACAGCAACAAAAAAGTAAAAAAATCAAAACAAACGACACGAAGACTTTTTCAGAAAACATTGTTTCAATGCGGTTGTAGCTCTAAAAGAAATTAATAGTGACTCAAAAAGGGAACCTTCAATTCATGGCTAACAAAACCAAGGTAATCTGTTTTTTTTTTCAATAGCAACATTTGGTTGTGGTGCTAATTAAACGTTTCTATTAGAATAATTGCGGGCCTCCCTTAAGCACATTGAAGATTACTCACTCCGAAAATGGTATACAGCGTAACGTTGCGGCACTGGTAAGATGATCTCTAACTCGCTGTTGTGCAGATTACTTCAATTGACTCGCGAATGCGTTCTGTTCTAGCACGTCACCTGGAAAGATACACGGTGCTTCACAAAGTATACGGCTTTTCTAGTTAATGGCCAAGAGAGTGTAAGCGACGGAATCTTGGAGCAGTGGGCAAACGAAACGGAATGGTTTATTAAAGATATGCAACATCTCTTAAATCTAGAGTATCACAAGTACGTACGAACGTCTAAAAATGCAATCAATTGCATCAAAATCGACTCAGTAACACAAAAGATTATATTTGCTTTTCAGATTCTGGTCCACTATCGTATACAACACAACTACACTCGAAAGCATCGTGTCGTTCATGCAAAATGCTTTACCGTTCTATATGGTTCCGGTGCTAAACTCAATGGATAATGAACGAATTTTACCTTTATATACATCGGCCTATACGGTCGTGTTTAAGGTCATCTGCAGACTCACCACCACTCAGGAAAGCGATGCATGTTGGATGGAGCCGGAATTTTACGGTCAGCTTGTGTATAAACATTTCATCATTACTGTGCCGTTCCTGTTCGATTTAATATCAGTCTACAGCCGGGATAATATTGATGAAATTTCCCGAATAATTGACTTAATTTTGAAACTTCAGCCAAAGTACATTCAGGATCTAAAGCAGGGCTTAAGCTACCTGTTGAATGTAAGTATATTTTCGAAATGTTTATGAGATCAATTGATTGATATGTTATTTTTTGTTGTTGTCGATTTACCAAAAAGGCGTTTACCATCATTCAAACTCGATGCGAGTCGGAACTGTCGGAAGCAAACGCTTCCGAATCGACCCTGAACGATTTAACGCTGTACGCGCAGGACTGTAGTAGCGTACTGGTGCAACTGCTTGCAGTTTCCACCCCACTTCGACAGATGTGTACCGAGCTGAACGTTGAATTTGCTATTAGCAATTTTTACGATAATGCAATCATTGTGCTGTACCGAAACATTCAAGAGGTTAACAAGCATTCCCAATATCTAAACAATTTGAATGATATGCGCGTTGAACTACTGGAAACGTTCCGCTCCATATTGTGCGTTCAGTTAGACAAAATATTGGAAAACACAGACGGTGGACTGCTGGCGGCAGATAAATTTATTAGCATTCTCACGGAATGTCTTGCAAATAATGTTTTCGTTAAGGATTATAAAAATCTATATGATATTGAGGATGATTTGGCAATCGTGCAATTAGGTTACAAGTCTGTGGATCAAGTAAAGTATGACTTCATACAGAAAGCATATACGAAGGATGCCAGTGACATACAGGAAGACCATCCGCGTACACAATCGAATACAGCAGAGGAAACGGATGAAGGGTTTACGGTGAACGCAGAGCAGCAAGATATGGAGCAGAAAATCGAACAGAATGTTCAGAACATAATGGAATTATTGCCCCACCTAGAAGCGGCGCAAATTCGCAAAGTGGTTTGCACTTACGATAACATTGAGGAAGCTATTAGTGTGCTGCTAGAGAAAGAAGTTCCAAATTCAGAAATGCAAGCAGTTGCAGGGCAAGAAGAACTGCGCATTCCGAATGATCCCTTGGATGAGTTTTACCTTCGTACGGGTATAGATCGGTTAAACATTTACGACGGCGATGAGTTTGACGTGATGGTTAACGATAAGGTTAAGGGAATTATTAAAAAAGGAAAGGGCATGCCGGGCCAACCGAAATCGCTGAATGCACTGCTGGACGATAAAAGCCACATACAGCAAGTGCGCCACATTTACCGACAGTTCGATCTTGTCGCTGAAAATGATTTGGATGATGATGAGTATGACGATTCGTTCGAAGCTATGACGGAAAGTGAATCGCGCCACGTAAAACTGTCCAAGGATGCGCGAAACACGTTCGTCGATGAGGTGCTCGACAATGAGAGCGATAGCGACAACGCGAACGATAGCGAGGAAGAGCAGGAAGCGAATCAAAACCAGTCACTTGCATTCTGTGAAAATCCCGAACTGGCGCGTAAACGTTACGAGGAAAAGTTAAACAGCAGATATCTTCGGCGACACGGCACTGCTGCAACTGGACCGAAGGAGGCGGATGTACGCGGTAAACCGAAAGGCCAGGGGCAAGATAGTAAAGTGTTGCTAAATCGAAGACATAAGAATGAAAACAAAGCATTGAGCGGTAATCACAACCGAAAGCAAGGTGCTAGCTACAAGCGAAACCGTGGAATGTTACCATCCTAGTGAGGTCAACATTGAAATGTTACATTTATTATAATTCAATCAATGTAATCTTCAATAATCAATGGTCTATCTTCTTCATCTTCTATGGCACTTCAACGCTGAGAGATCGTTTGTGACTTCTGTGACCCGAATTTACCCGCTACAGGATAGACTGTGCTGCGGAGTATGCGAGTATGCTGGCTCAAAATGCTACTCTATCCATTTTCATTTTTTTTTATTTCACAAGAACGGACTGAATTGTGTCAGAACATTTAAGTTTTGTTTTGTACGCTCCATGTGTATCACAATTTTCTGTACCTAGTAATAGTAAATAAAAATTATAAATTAAAAAAAAACTTAAACTTAAACTAAAATAAGAAATTGTTTTCCAGAAAAATTATCTGAAAAAAAAATCACGAATCAATAAATTACAAGCATTCAATTGTTTTTTTTTTTCTTCATTCCTTCTCATGTGTTTTGTAAATGTAGATACAGAATAATCGATCAACACCGATCATTTCAAAATGCAAAAACTTGACTGGTTGTGGCCATTTTGGATAAAGAAAACTCGAGATATCTCTACCAGCCGTAGGTACCGAGCCGGAGATCGATTACACTAGTACTGAACCAGCAGCCGTTCCTTTCTGTCGTCCGTTGTTTGTGGGTCCTTTTGTGAATGTTGCTCAATTTGTTACCAATCAGTTTTTTCGATTCGTACAAATACACAATCCGTAAGAATGTGTAGTCCATCATAAGGAAACGGTATTACGAAAATAAGCATTGTTTTGTGTCCATATTGTCTGCTAGCTGGCTGGTTCAGGCTGGTAGCTAAAGGAACGATGCTACCGAAAAACGAGGTTAGGGTACACCGCGCAGGCAGTATCCTTAGTATGAGTAAGTGCTACAACAGCACGTGTTTCATGCCAGTAAAATGGTGGAGACATTTCAACGGTTTTGATTCTATTTCCAACAGATATGAGGCTGCTAGTAGTACTCATAATGCTTACAATGCATGTGGACCATGCATTGCTGGAGAAAAGCTCGTCCAAATCGTGCAACTCACACGAATTTCAGTGCGAAAACGGAGCGTGCATACCGGTTGCAGGACATTGCAACGACATCCAGGACTGTGCTGATGGAAGTGATGAATCTGGATGTGGTAAGTCACTCTTAGTAGTCTTTAGTTTACATAGTAACATCGAGTGCGTGTTCAACAATCTGTATCAAGCGTGAGAATGTGACGACTTTATTCCTTCTGTGTTACTAATAAAGTACTCAAAGGCATATGGTCCCATACGGGTTAAAGATTGAGCAATGATCGAATAGTAGAAAGAGCAGGACAAATTCAAATGTACCGTTGCTTTGCCACAGATTATTTTCTCTGCAAGGCGCCGTTTTGGTATCGCTGCAAGCATGACAGTACCTGCATCAGTGGATCCAGTCGATGCGACAAACAGCAGGACTGCCTCGGAGGTGATGATGAGGAAAACTGTGATAACTACGAAGTACCGCACAGAGCGCCACAGTGCAGCAAAGCGGAATTCACCTGCACGGATAAAGCTTGCATTCCGGCCGATCTCGTGTGCGATGGCACGCAGCACTGTTTGGATGGATCGGATGAAACGATTGGCTGTATCGATATAGCGGCTAAATGCAAAGGGTTCGTTTGTCACAATAAGCACTGCCTGAAGTCAAGCAGCTGGGTATGCGATGGTGTCGATGACTGTGGCGATGGATCGGATGAAGAACACTGCCTGAACGCATGCACGCTGGAGCATGGGAAGTTCGAGTGCCACAATAATCACACTTGCATTGATGTGGCACAGGTGTGCAACGGTGCCGATGACTGCGATGATGGCAGTGACGAAAGTCCGAACTGTAAGTCTGAGGCGTGCAAAGTGCTGAAATGTGCTCCCCAAACATGCAAAATCATGCCGGACGGTAAGGCGGTATGTTTGTGCGGTGTTGGCTATAAGTTCGATACCGCCACCGGCAAATGCGTGGATGTAAACGAATGCGAACGCTACGGGCTCTGCTCGCAGGGATGCATCAATACACCGGGTTCGTTCCGGTGCACGTGCATCGATAAGTTCATCCTGATGCGGGACGGCCGCACGTGCGAACTATCGGCGGGTACGGAAGCGTTGATGCTGTACACGACACAGAAGGCCGTCGGTGCCATGTACCTTACGTCTATGCATCAGTACTACGTGGCGAAAGATCTGTCGCAAGTCATCGGCGTATCGTACGACGGCATGCACGTCTATTGGACCGATATATCGCACAAAACGGAATCCATCGAGCGTTCGCTGGAGGATGGTAGCAATCGACAGCAGTTGCTCACTGCCGGTCTGATATCGCCGGAGGATTTGGCCCTCGATTGGCTAACCGGCAACATATACTTTAGCGACAGTGGCCAAATGCACATAGCGGTGTGTTCGAGCGATGGCTATCACTGTAAGCCTATCATACAGGATCAACTCCACAAACCACGCGGACTGGCATTGCTGCCCCAGAACGGTACGATCTTTTACAGCGATTGGGGCAATAATGCCATGATCGGTAAGGCACGCATGGATGGTAGCGAGCAGCGTGTCGTGGTGAATGCTGGTATCCACTGGCCCAACGGTCTTACGCTGGACTGGCCAAACAGTCGTCTGTACTGGATTGATGCGAAGCTGAAGCGCATCGAGAGCATGCATTTTGACGGAACCGATCGTGTCGTCGTACTCTCCGATGTGTTAAAGCATCCCTTTTCGATTGCCGTATTTAACGATCGCTTGTATTGGTCGGATTGGGACACGAAAAGTATACAATCGTGCGATAAATTTACCGGCAAGATGCGCCAAACACTGGTGCGCGATCGTATGATATTCGGTAAGTAATCGTGTACCCGTTGTGTACCCACTTGGACATAAGTGAGTTCTTTTTCGTTTTCTTTTTTAGATGTGCACGTTTATCACTCCAGCATACAGCCAAAAACGAACCATGCCTGTTTGAACCATACCTGCTCACATCTGTGCCTGCTGACGTCGAATACTACATACGCGTGTGCCTGCCCGCAAGGAATGGAGCTGCACCGGGATAAGCACAGCTGCGTGAATGTCGCCAAACGGCAGGACATTCTGCTCGGCATCGGCAACTATTTGGTAACGCTGAAACATCATCCATTCGGGCGGCATGAAACGGGCAGGGGCGAACAGTTGAGCGCTACCATCAGCAGGATGGCATTCAACAGTCTCACCGGTGAGGTGTTCATTGCCGACAACAGGCAGAAGGCAATCTTCACGGTGGAGCGGGAATCACTCCGCACGAGGCGTATCGTTTCCGATGGCATCGGAATGATCTCAGCACTGGCTTTCGACTACCTAAGCAACACGCTGTACTGGTCGGATGCCAAGTGGTCCACTATTGTGATATATAGTTTGCAGACCCAACATCGATCTATCATTCAACACTACCTAGGCGACGATGCACCGGTCGCGCTCGCACTCATACCGGAGATTGGCAAAATGTTCATCGCGCTGCGGTCCTCCACCGGCCATACGCACATCGATCGACAGGACATGACCGGCCGCGGACCGCACGCGCACGTGATTGAGGAAAAGCTCGGCAGCAATGGTACGATCAGCTTTGCGGTGGATCACGATCTGCGTGCCATCTTCTGGACCGACATGGGCACGAGCCGGATCGAAATTACCAGCTACGAGGGTGACACGCGCCACCTCTTCCGGGAGTATTTACGCGAGCCGGTCTCGCTGGCGATAGTGGGCAACGAGCTGTTCTGGACGTGCTACGGCTCGCAGCGGTTGTATTGGTCCGATAAGCATAATGTCGGTGCAACGAAGCGCATCATCATTCAGCTACCACCCAACATGACGGTTCCGGAGATGATACCGATTGCTGCCACCCAACCCACCCAGCGACACGACCATCCCTGCATGAAAGGTAATGGCGGCTGCTCCCACATCTGCGTTTCCGCTGGGCTGTACGCGGGTGCCTGCGTCTGCCCCACGGGCATGGTGTTCAATTCATCGCTCAGCAAAGTGTGCATCGATGCTGCGGAATGCGAATTTCGGTGCGAGTCGGGTGAATGCTTAAAACTAAATATGCGTTGCAATGGCCATATCGACTGTAAGGACCAATCCGATGAGCAGAACTGTGATCCGAGCAGGGTGAGACTTTCCGCCAGCTGCAAATGGAACGAGTTCCGTTGCACGGACGGTAGCAGGTGTATTCCGGCGGAGAAACGTTGCGACAAGGCGCACGATTGTGGCGATTTGTCCGACGAAGCAAACTGCGACGGTTACGAGCGGTACACTAAATGTAACGCATATCAATTTACTTGCGCGAACGGGTTCTGCATCGATGCTACTGGGCGGTGTGATGGTGCAATGGACTGTGTGGACGGTTCGGACGAAGTGGGCTGTACGGAGCAATCGAACAAACAGGAACAAGCGATCACCTGTTCGGCCGGTATGTTCCGTTGCAACAATGGTCAGTGTATATCGGCCAGCTGGGAGTGCGATGGTAGCCCGGACTGTCACGATGCGTCCGATGAGCATGAAACGTGCCATCCAACCACGCACGAATGCCACGCAGGGTACTTCCGGTGCGCGATTGGGTTTTGCATCCAACAGTCAGTCGTGTGCGACGGGAACGATGACTGTGGGGATGGATCGGACGAGGAAAACTGTCCCGTGCACGACGGTGTACGGGAAGGGCAGTGCAAGGAGGAAGATTACACCAACGGTACGGTGTTTCATTGCAGCAAGTCCAACACCTGTCTCGATATCGCTGTCCGCTGCAACGGTTCCGCCGAGTGTCCGCACGGTGAGGATGAAGCGGGTTGCTCAAACTGCGGCATACGTGACTTCCAGTGTGACGATGGTCAATGCATCCGTTTGGAGTGGCGCTGCGATAAGGACATCGACTGTACCGATGGTTCGGACGAGGTAAACTGTACGAGCAGCTTGCGTACGTCCGAACACCCACACACGGCCGAGTGCGGGAAGGATACGTTCGAGTGCAAGGTGGGTGAGTGCATTAAAATGACCCAGCTGTGCGACGGTAAGCGCGATTGCTCGAACGGCCACGATGAGGAAGGGAATTGCCCTGCCGCTTGCGTGGGCGGACTGGGACCGTGCGCACAAATATGTCAGAAATCGCCGAGCGGGTCGATCTGTGATTGCTTGGACGGGTACCAGCTGGCGGGCGATAAGAAAAACTGCGTCGACTTGAACGAATGTGAAATCGGTGAGCCATGTGGACAGATATGTACCAACATCAAGGGCTCGTACCGGTGCTCCTGCCACGAAGGTTTCATGCTCCGTCCGGACAAAGTATCGTGCAAAGCGATCGGTAAGCCGCAG